>CAJPEV010000250.1:891-150639 GCA_905338385.1 Darwinula stevensoni
ACGACCATCAACGCTTAAAGCCACCAGTAAGTACCACAACATAATATATACCAGGGACATTTGTAACCATGATCTCAGCGTGCCTCACTTAAAGTAAGAATGATGTAATTTAAGGAGCTCGTTTCCGGTTGACTATAAGGATTAACAACGATGCATTCTCTGTGAGACACATTTTAAGCTTCGCTTAAAACATGGATTTGAAGACAAAGACACAGAGGGCAGTATGTCATTATAATGGCGGGGTCCGTGAAGTGAACTGGAATTCCGTCCAAATTCGTGCACGGGTTGACTTTTGCGTACTTACATTATGCCAAGCTAGCAATATCAGTTGTCATCAAGACCAAGAATAACGCAATTGCCCCTCTTGAGATTGGCTTGATAATGTAGAGTAGTTGTCAATGTTTGGTGCTGTGGTGTTGTATTTATGTACAAGAAAAACCACCATCTATTTGTGGTACATCCTTCTGCAATAGAATGTAAGTCAATGATATCTATATTAGTCCTCATTTGAAGCCTAATGACTATGGTTATCAGTGAATAAATTTATTCCAAGTTCTGATTTGAACAGGCTTCTTGTTGATATCTCCTAAAATGAATAGATACTCCAGGCCCAGTCCTGACTACAGAGGCCCTACGTATGCACAATGCTGGTTCTACATCTGGCGACATGGATACAGACTCCCTTGCTAGTGGGGCGTCCACAATTGGCAGAAAATCCTTCAAGTCCTTTGCCTCCAACTTCACTGACTGTTCAAACACATCCTTTTCAAAGTAGGTGTTTTAATGGCCATGGGATACTTCATTGTTCTGATCTATCAAGGCTAAACTTCAGCTTTTATTATGTTGTTTATTTGGGTCAAGAGAAAATCAGTGGCCTATGGAACTCCTTGAAGGCATTAATTGGTCCAAATTGTGTGGATAATTGATGGAATATTTCCTGGAATGGGTGACAGTGTTATCATGTACATATGGTCCATTTGGCCCATAACATTCTAACATGTAAACTGCCAAGTAGTCTTCCCTATGGCACCTTGTGATACGCTGTTGTGTCACACAATGGTTAATGTGTTGAATCTAATTTCTCTATTGGTGCTTTCTTTGATAGTTGAAAGCTGAAAAAATTAGCATATTTTTTACATGGCAGGGGCTACTAGTAATTAATGGCACAACCTATGGTAGCAGTGGTAGTTTTCATTATTAAGTGAGGATATATATGGCAAGTAGGTCAAAAGGTCACTTTGGACACATGCCTCTGCACATCCCAACAGACCTTGAATTGATGAAAGATTTCAAGGTAATTATTAATTAAGGGCCACAGGACCTTCGGGACACTGTTTACAACTGTTTTCATGCATCTTTTCCTTCATATTAATGCATTTTTTGTTGTAAAGTGGGGGGCACATGCTGTGCCATCATTGAACAATTCATTGGGTTATTTCAGAAAGAAATACAGTTTTTGTTCCCATCTATCTTGTGAGTTGTCAGTCAAAATGAAGAAGACACTCCTGCATGAGTAAGCCAAGTTTTGTCATGAAATAGGATTACTGATGAAAGTACTTGTGAAGCTTCAAGTCTTTAATATTGAAACTTTCACCTCTATTAACAAGGGTGCATATGTTGAACACCCTGAAACATGAGTTCTTGGTGTACCCTTTCCAGATACAAGCATGTTTAGGATAATCTCACCATACATAGATATGACAAGGCATATATGGACAGTATATGGTGCATTTGTATGAACCAATATATGAAAATGTATGGGGTCATATATTTTCATTCTTATACCATTTTATGTTCTCTGTGTCAAACCCCATATATGTTCATTTATGAATTGCACTATATGGTCATATCATATATGCCCCATATATTTTGGACTGCCTAAATATATGGCCATTTCATATATGAAAATTTCATGTGGGTATTCTTTCTCTCTTCATTTTGATTTGTGTTCACTCTCTTTCTCTCTTTATAATATAAAAGGTGACATGCAATATTCAAACCCCCCTCTTTGGAGATATTGGTAAAACTTTTCTAAAAAAAATCTATTTATTTCAGGAAATATGTTCAATTTAGTGTTTGATAACATGTCCATGAAAATCTGTAATTCCACCAAATGTATTTCTACTCAATTGTAACCTCTGGTCTCCACTCTCCAGGGATATGGAGACAAGAGACTTCTCAGCCAGCACCCCAATACTGTGCTGGAAAATGGGAAAGACCATTCTGCCCTCCTTGAGACACTTGAAAATTTTTAGCCATCATGGTTTTAAGCATGTTGAAATGCTGCTGATGGACATGCAACATTTTGAAGACATGTAAATAGCTCATGATCAAATGTTCTTTCTGTAAATCTATCATCTTCTATAATATAAATCTTTCCTTGTCAAAGTCATATCAGTTAGCTTCACTGATAGGCAGACAGGGCTAAATATTGTGTACCACCCTGTAATATGCTCATTATCATTATTTATGTATATTCCCTGCCATAGGTTCATCCAGAATTTTCATGCCACAAATGCCTACCAGAAAGAAATGCTTGCTGTGTTAGCAGCTGTGACTGAAGTCATCAGGTCCCAAGGTGGAAAAGAATCAGACACAGAGTACTTTGCCACTTTGGTAAGTCTTTGCTCATCATGTGCATGTTATCTTAGCTGTGATTCATGCATTAAATCCTTCATTACCCTCTCATGTATAAAGATCTCAAGGACAGATGCAGTGCATTTTCCTAAATTTACACTTTTAGAACTGATATCACCTATTAATGCTTTGAGGCTTCACATTGGGACAGCAGTTAGTTCTACAAACAGGTTAACATATGGTAGGAGTATTAACACAGCCGCTTTGGAGGGTTGGTGAATGAGGTTATTTTGAAGTCTACCAAAAAATACATAACTTCGAAACACAACTTGATAGAGAACTTCAATTTCCAAAAAGGAGCAAGTCTCTCTTTTACTATGTTAAATTATTATAAAATTAGAAAAAATGTAAAAGGACGTACTGTTATGCCCACCATCGTCTAATGGTAGTTAGGACTGGATGTACAGTTACATCTGTTGGATAAAAAATGGTAAAGGCTGTGTAAAGGCCTTCAGAAATGCAGTAATTAGTAAATATTTGCTCATTATTTATAGCTTAAAAAATTCATACATGAGAGGGTTAAATATAGCTATGTTTCACATAAGGAAAAGCAGTAGCATCAATTTTACGAAGTTGCAACCTATAGATAAGTGTTTACTCATTTATGTTTTGTAGATGACAGGACTGGAGACTGTAGAATCTGAAGATTCCTTGATGGCCACATTGAGTCTGCTGAGTATGTGCATCAGTAAAGTCCCTGACTCTGTGTTGAAACTCAAGTTTAGTGAATGTAGCAAGATTCTTTTGGAATTGCTGGAAAAATATACAAGTGGAGAGCCACAATCAATCCTGAAGTCTGTGAGTTTAAAGGCTAAGCTAAGCTTCATGTCTTGATTGGATATCCCTCTGACATGCTATTGGGTTTGACATTCAGCCACGATGGGTTTCTCTTCAAAGCATAATACAGTGGATTCCGCTTTATTGGGACACTTTGGTTCCAGGTTGTTTTGCCCCAATAAAGCGAAGTTACGGTATAGGAAAGAATAATGAGAAACCCAGGCAGGAATGCCCTTCAGTTGAGAAAAAGCAAGAGTTATGATTCAAGGAATTTGTCCATAGTTCCTTGTTTCGTGTCTGAAAAAGCTTTTCTAAAGACTTCTTCAGCACAAGCAGCATGTGCTGTATCGCCTAATCCTTGCTCAATAAAGTAGTGCTGAAGGATGTCCACTGAGTGCCTGGCCTCAATGTGAGTCACCTTTGGTAAAGTCTCAAGCTCCTCATCTGCTTCATCCCCCAAACCCCCAATCCTAGCTTAAATCCACAAAAAACCCACGGAAAAAACGGAAAAAACCCACCCAGGACTAGTCCCTAAAATCCCCAGAAAAAAAATGGAAAAACCCCGCCTGAACCAATGGCTCAAATTCACAGAAGAAACAGAAAAACCCATCTCAAATTGACTGCTCCCTCCCAACCCCTTGCCCCAATAAAGTGGATTTTCGTCCCAAATATGCAGTGAAATTTTAATGCATTTGCATAGGAATGATTCCATTCCTGACAAAATGTCCTGATAAACCGGCTGCCCCCATTAACTGATGGCCCAATTAAGTGGAATCCACTGTATTTCTTCACAAAAATAGGCCAGAACAAGTTATCACTTCACATTTGGCTTTGAAATGGACCTGATTGCCATGTATGATGTTGAATTTAAGCTATTTTCATTGTTATAAGCTAGCATTACAATGTTGCAGAAAGCTCATCATGTTACTGGGTTTCCCACTGTTAAAAATATTAATGTAAGATTTGACATTTTTTCACATTCTTTAACTTCTCTGTAAAAAATGATGAAGAAAATTGTCTCAGTAAAATCTGATTCAGCTCTGTCTCAATTCTCATTTGAGCCAAACACTTTTCTATCTCAATTAGGGGCAAAGATGGCCTTTTGACCCATAGGTCACTTTTTCCTCAGGGGCTAACATAGGGGCAGAATTGTTTGTGCTAAAGCAATGAGATTTTGTATTTTTCTATTATTCAAGGAGGTCACCATGCCCAAATTCCCAAAATTCATGCATACTTAGCTGATCTAGGAAGGATATACTTTACATGTAAGCTTCCATCACTTAATGCAACATCTTATATTACTGGGCCATTGTAAAAGAAGGTTGCTGAAGGAATATCTTGAACAAGGTTTTGTTCCAATGTGATAACTTTGAACCATTAGGTCTATGGTGCACAAGGTCATAGGCAGTACCCTGTGACACTCTTCCAGCTGTTAGTGTGACCATATAACAGAGAGGGAAGGAAAGTACTTCCTTTGCAGACCTCTGGGTGGCACTTGTATAACTTTCAAGACATGGTCTTTTTTGGTCTGTCTCAGTAACCTGTAAAGTGTTATATACAAGAATACCAACAGACAGCATGTTTTTTGTACTTTAAATATTTCATTTCACTTTTTTCCAACAACAAAGGTAGCCATGGAAGATACCTTTGTAGTCATGTGAAAACAATATCAAAGTATTGCAGATAGTATTGTAATATTGCAGAATGATGGACCATGAAACACCCATGAAAAGTGATTGTTGAAAAATAAAGGTATTCTGACAAACCTTATTTTTCAGAAGGGTAAAAAATGCTCATGCCAATAAAAAGTAAAAAAATACTACTTTTTGTAGTAACATGCATATCACAAAGCAGCCACTACCATGCGTATAAATCAGTGAAACATGTACCTTGCATAAAATATTGGGTTGGAAAGAAAGTCTTGCGCAAATTTTTCAAAATTTTATAACTTTATTGAAATGCAATTAGTCAGATGTTACATTACTGGTATGTTGTCAATGACATGTTCCCAACGCACGGGTAACTGCTTGATGCCCTTTGCCCAGAACTCTGGCGATTGCGAAGCGAAGAAATGGCCGACATCATTTTCGAGCTGTGCTTGATTGTCGAAGGCCTTGTCCCGCAGGTGATTCTTGAGGGCCCGGAACAAGTGATAGTCGGAAGGGGCCAAGTCCAGAGAATACGCTGGATGGGGTAAAACTTCCCAGTCCAGTTCCGAAATCGTCTGGCAAGTCATCTTCGCAACATGTGGACGAGCGTTGTCGCATTTGGGACGCTCTTTTTGAATGATGCCAGCCAACTTCTGAAGTTGAGCAGTGTAGACAACGGCAGTCACTGTGGTACCGGTTGGCAGGAGCTCATAGTATAACATTCCTTCTGAATCCCACCAACAGCAGAGAAGAACCTTCTTCTTGTGGAATCCTGGTATCGATTCATGTGGCGGCAATTCTCCTCGTGGAAGCCACTGACTCTTGCGAGTGTGGTTGACGTAGAGGACCCAGCTCTCATCTCCAGTAACGATTTCCTTCAGAAGGTCCTTTCTGTGCGGACGAAGGAGCAGTGATTTGCAGACACTGACACGGCTTGCTTTGTCAGAGTCGCTGAGCCGATGAGGGACCCATGTCGAGTGAACCTTCCAATAGCTGAGGTCATTCAGNGTGATTTGCAGACACTGACACGGCTTGCTTTGTCAGAGTCGCTGAGCCGATGAGGGACCCATGTCGAGTGAACCTTCCAATAGCTGAGGTCATTCAGATGGTTGCCGATGGCCATATGGGTGACTCCAAGTGTAGTCACCAATTCGTGAGTGGTGGCATTCGGCTTCGTGTTGAGGGCGTTCCACAGGGCTTCGTCATCGACTGTAGATGGACGTCCTGAGCGTGGTCGATCTCTGAAGGTCATGTCGCCAGATTCGAAGCGTTTGAACCATCGAGACACCATAGAATAGTGGACGATGTTTCCCTTGAATGCAGCACAGATGTTGTCCGCGGCGGCTCTCGCAGAGTGTCCTTGGAGGAACTCGTAGTAGACAATGGGGTGAAGAGTTGCTTGTTCGATTGGAGCCATGGCTGCCAACTAATGGCAGAAGCCGCCTTATATACCCCGAGGGCAGAAGCTTCGAGAACATTCCAGCATATACAAATGCAAAGCCCTGCCCATCATTCCTTTGAAAATTTTTATAAATAGTTTTAGAAAGTGTTGCAAGACTTTCTTTCCAACCCAATACTACTAAAACATGAGCAAAAATCTCATGCTTAAAAGGATTTCTTATAAGAGGAATGTTAAAAAAAGGATTTAAATATGATATACTAGGCTGCTGCTATGTGCATGGCACTTGCAGACCTTGAAATTTAACTGAGACTCAGGCATGATGTTCATTTTGTGTATGAGCAAGTTGAGGGAGCTATAGTATCCAATGGCATGTCAATGAGAAACTAGTGATTGCATGGAGGATAAATGTGTTTGCTCAAAAATGGATTCCAGTAATTTTACAGCTATTGAAAAAATCTTTCTGTACATATGAAATTATCAAATCTAGATCCATCGAGAGTCACCAGAGGACTCCATATTGGAGGAAGACAAGTAGAAGGCACTGGAGAGTGACAGGGCCCATCACCTTTGGTTTTATTCTGAAAGTTGTGATGTCTACAACTATAGATAGTTATTAGGGAAGTTGTTTAGAATGGAAGCTATAAAATAAATGTTAAAAAGTGTCCCCAGGTGTGTTAACTCAAAAACAACTGACTTTTAAGCCTCATATTTAAATTGGCATGCTGCAAAATGAAGGTAATATTGTACTTGCCACTGTTACAAGTTCTTTTTTGCTTCCCCTAAAAAGCAATTGCAAACTTGACCCTAAATGACCTTAAATTCCAGTATTGGGGAACTTTGCTTTGGGCCAAGCACCAAACATCAATATATGGGTGATGCAAGTTCTTGCTGCAACATGCCATTCTTTTTACCATTCTAACTCTAATCCCCTTAAAATATCACACAGTCTAGACATGGGTTATCTCTGTGTCTCATTTTATATTCTGCTATTTCAATCACCCTATGCTTTAGGCATTCATTGAGAATACCAGTACTGCTCTTTTTTTTTTATATATGAGGGGATCATCAATAAATTTTGGCAATCATTTTGTTTTTCAATTTGCAAAAGTTTTAAACATCATACTTTTGCATTTTTTTAGTCCCTGTGAGAGTACAACATGATAGTGGTGCCAGCATAACACCTGATTTGTTTACATTAATTTCTACACTATCAAGTTTATTCCATTACCCAAATTTCCCCATCGTACATCACTCTATGCTCCATAACTACCTGAGCAGTGAAATTGACTTTGAAACACCATACATCAGTACTTGCTGGCATCTTATATATAAATAAAACTGTGCATTATGAATGTGATGATATACTCTCTTGTACTTGAGTGCCTGACAATACAGGATGATTCATAAGTCTGAAAACATAAGGAAAAGTGCTTTTATTGTAACTTCTACTACAGTTGTTCAACATGATGTTCTTGATGTATTTGCACAGTCACTCAACCCATTCATGCCAGACACTTCTGACTGTCAGATGTAATTTGGAGGCAGGCATGCAATATGTTTGATCAGGTGTTTGATGTCAGAAATCTTGACAGAGTAAAGCACAGCTTTGAGATGAATCAAATTCACTCAATTAAAGTTCTACTCTGCTGCAAAAAAAATTTAAGACTTGAGTGTTTAATCAGTTCAAAATTAGTTCAACATGTCAGCAGCATTGAGAAGGCTAAGAAATACAGGGAGCATCTCTCATGTAGTCATTCATAGTTTGATATTGGCCATGGTGTCTGACAGCTCAAAAAGTCAGTGTGCAGTTTATTCTTGAAATAAATGGCATTTGAATTTCATATTGGTACCACTGGGACAATCTCAATTCATTTTAAAAATGATTTTTACAGGTGATTGTATGCTTGGGTGTTCTGATGAGAGTGCTGGATTTGAGCTCTTGGAGTCATGCATCAACTCTACATGTATACAATAGCCTTCTGCCATGTTCTATACATCATAAGCCAAAGGTCAGTGTTGAAAAGAATGCTGGATTGTGCTTTTTTCCTGGCATTGAACCCGATAAGTTGGCATTGAACTCCATAAGTGATTGTTATTTTAAATTCAGGTGAGGAAGGCAGCCCATCATGCTGTGATATCCATCCTGAAATCTCCCTCTGCAATTAACACTGAAGGTGACCAGCAAACAAAGTTCCATCCTGCTGCATCAGCCACAGCAAAGTTCTGTCTTCAATCACTGAAGTCTCAGGGAAAGATAAAGAGTTGCACTTCTGTACTTCACACTTTGGTTCTTCTCCAAGATATCTTCCCTTTCTTGCCTCATAATCATGTGAAGGTGTGTATCATACAAATGGTGGTAATGTCTTGTTTTATTTTTTAAAGAAGGAAAATATTTATATAACTTTCTTTCTGTGCAGTCTCTGTGTGAAGTACTTCTGGAGATGCTGATGCAGAATAATGTTCTATTGAGGTCTTGGTCTTTGCAAGCCCTGCATGGGCTTCTTGTAGCTCAGCCATCAAATCAATCACTGCCTCCAAAGACAGCTGCCCAGCTACTCTCTGCTCTTTATGAATTTCAACCATCTTTAAATGATGCTCAGCTTTTGTCTTCATGGATCTTGGTACTTCAGGAGGCACTGTGCTCCTTGCAACAGTAAGTATAATAAGGGTCTAAGGAAGTTCTTGAGTGATGTCTACTGCATGTACAGTACAGGTTCTTTCTTTCATGCTGCATTTAATTTTTGCAGACTGGATGAGGACTTGTGCCTTGGGCATGTGTCCCGATTTTTCTCTACCATGGTCCAATGCTGGCAATCTGAACAGATTCAGGTTCATCCACTGATTGCTTCTGCCCTAGAAGCTGCCCTTGTAAAATGTGTGTCACCATCCATGGAGAGGTTGAGCAATCAAGCTGATTTGTTAGAGGCTGGGAAGGCTCCCATCACTCGCATCATATCTGCTCTTCAGGGTGCCCTGAAGTACCAATATCATTTTGCATGGGGTCATGTTCTTCGAATCTGGGGGATCCTCTTTCGGGTGAGTTTGAATGAGATTTTTACCCTATCCACTTGGACTCATTCATGTCATCTCATTCTACTTGCTTACTTCCTTCTTGAAAAGATTCTTCAATTATTTCAGTTTCCCCCCCATCCCAATTTCTTGATTACACCACTGACAGAGGTGACAAGTAGAGAAGGACTTGATTTTTCATTGCAAGTGCAAAATATTTTGCAGCTCTTGGTGAACATTAGATTTAGAATCTCTAATCATTCGCAAAAGAAGTATATGATGCCATTATATATGTTCATTCCATGGTATATTTCTTTGTATTCTGGTGTAGGGCTACTATTGTTCAAATGCAAGGTGGGTACGAAGTTGTAATGAATTTAATTTTTTCTCATGCTAATGCTTGACAACCCAAGGCATTAATTCATACATGTACATACATGAGAGTCAGCTGAGGTTTTTATGGCCATCATCAATATTATAGTCATAAGCAGGAATTGATAATTTATCTCATTGTTTCTCTTGTACTTTTTCCAGCAAAAATGTCATAAATTCATCTCCTACAAAATGCATCCTTTTGAGATGCCATGATGGGCAAATCAACCTGGTGTGGAAAGCTGAGCCCATGTCTGGTCCATTTCATGCATTCACATTTCACTTTAGTGCAAGAGAAAGAACATTCAGAGTGATTTTTCAGAATGAAGTACTAAGCACAGGGAAAAGTGACAAAATGAGATTAGTTACTTTTTGTGAAGAAAAAAAAAGCCACATTACTGGATTTCATGATAGTTTAAAAAAAAAGAACTTATTGTTATCCATTACAGGGGAAAGTAATGAGTTACACTGTTACTTGAGCACATTACTCCCCATATCTGTGCACAAGTTCATTTTACAGGGTTTTTCCAGGAATGCTATTGATTTGGAATAATCCTAATGTATGGCTAAGGTGGAAAGTGTATAGTAGGTGAGAAATATATACATTTTTAGTTGATTGCTTGAGGGAACATTAGGACATAGTAAAAACAAAACCTTTTATTATGTTCCTGTCACCATCTATCTGTCCTACCTCTACTTTGTGCCATGTCTAGACAAAACTTGACAGATTGATGAAGACTTAGAGACATGGGAATCAAGTTTCATTAAATTCATCCTCCTTGAAGAAATTATTCAATGGGTTTCCAAAAAGTTTCTGCAAAGATTTAATAAGAAGTAAACCATTGTTTTTATTGCAACCAAAATTGGTACACAAACATCACACCTCCTGTAGTCCCCAAAATAATCACTGTCCTATGTACTTCTGCCATCTTGAAGGCAACGATTGTATACCCCTTCTGTAGAAATAGGTTTTTTGTTGCTGTAACCTTACTCTTGCAGCATTTTGAAGCTCTTCACCATTGACAAGCATATTCTACAAAGGTGGTCCTTCAACTGTTCAAACAGATGATAGTTGAAGAGGACTATGGTTGGTGGCTGACAACAGTCCACTGGAACTTGGTGATAACTTGCATTGTTTGAAACACCATGTGTGTTGGGCATTGTCATGAGGGAGATAGACATCAACGTCCCATCCCATTTGGTTTGAAAAGCACTAAAATTAATGCAAACCTATTTTGTCAGGCATTGCAATTACTCAGGAAGGTGCTATGGAGGAAGAAACCTGGATTATGGGATGTTGATATCTGTCTCCCTTATGACAATGCCTGCCCACACACAACATTCTGAACATTGCAAGTTATCACCAAGTTCCAATGGAGTGTTGTCAGCCACCTATCATATAGCCCACACATAGCCTCCTCCAACTATCATCTGTCTGGCCAGTTGAAGGACTACCTTCATGGAACACACTTCATCAATGGTGAAGAGCTTCAAAATGTTGCAAGAAAGTGGCTACAGCAACAAGATACAGACTTCTACAGAAGGGAGTACACTGTCATTGCCCTCTAGATGGTAGCAGTTCAACTTATATGTTTAAATGGATATGTGTTGATTTTCACATGGATCCTATTTGTGGATGGCCTGGTCCCAGTTTGTGGACATTCATGGACCTAATTTGTGGACACCAGTTTGACAATTATGAATGTGCATAGGCCAAATATAAAAATATGGGCTTAAGATATGTACAGCAGTTTTATTCATCTTCAATGATGTCCTGTTAAGAAATATCATTGGAAAAATTAAGGAATTCAGCGCAGTCTAAAACTAAGCAAAAATGTCCAAGTTCACTCATGCTGATGGGTATGCATAATTTATATGGTGGCTTACTAGCATGAGCAAAATATGCAGCATTTGAGGAGAAAAATTTTCTGCATGAATTTTGTGAAATGGCAAAAAGCACAAAACTGTCCACAAACTGGTGTCTCAACCCTATGTGCAAATGGAAAATCCATGACTGGAGTCCTCACTGTACCAAATTTTTTGAGGAACTTTTAGAACTTCAAGAACTTCTAAAGCTAGCTTTTTTCCCACCCCAATGGCATTTTTTTTACCAATAAAGAAAAGGGACAAATATTTATATTTCTATGTGTTCTGGATTTCAGAAAGTGAGATATTGTGATAAACTTCAGATATATGAAGCAGTTTAAATCTCAATAATCACTGAAAGAGAAAAACTATGATTGCATGAGATGAGTATTTGAGACACTTCCAAACATGAAACATGTCTCTGTTGGTACTGCTAGGTTGGATGAAATATAAACAAGGGTAGTTTGACATTGAGTGAGAATCTCAAGTACATGTGTATCCACAGTGCTTCCTTACTGAGATTCTCACTCATTGTCAAACTACCCTCGTATAGAGAAATAATGCGAGTGTTAAATTCTGAAGCCTTAAGAAAAAGCAATATATTTGACTTTGCAGGTGACTAGTGGTCATCTCACAAATGTTCTCACAAGATGTCTTAAAAGCATAGGAGAGTTGAGATCCTCTGTGAATTTCAAGTTCACAAAGGAACTTGATTATGCTGTTGGTGAGGCAGTGAAGAGTATGGGTCCTTGTACTGTCCTGGCAGCCCTACCTCTCAAGGTAAGCCTAGAGTCTAAAAATATTGAACCTACAGAAGTGTAAAGACCTTCTCACTGATTGGATGGAATATCTATCTATAGGGGAATAAGTAAATTCCCAGTTTCTTCAGTGGTTCTCATTTCCAACAGGTGGGGAATGGGGGATGGCCTATTGACATGGAGAAGAGCTGGTTGTTGCCGGTGTTGCGGGAGAGTGTGTCAGGTGCAGAGTTGGGATTCTTCCAAAAGTTTTTCCTGCCACTTGCAGTTGAATGTCATACATTGGCTACTGCTGCCCAAGCTCAATCCAGAATGGCTGAGAGCAAAGCTGCTGCTCTTTTGGAGACTCAGATTTGGTCTCTCTTGCCTAAATTCTGCTTGAATCCCAATGATTTATTGACTGCCTTCAAGGTAAGGATCATTCTGTTCATAATGTGGATTATGGCAACTATTGTGATGTAGAACAAGTGGGTCTCTGTATTCCAAATAACTGCACCACTCAATTATTATTATTAATATTATAGCTAATGCTGTTGAATGAACCTTAGTGTGAACCTAGATTTAAGACAGTTATGAGTCTCTATGGCTGGTTTTGAATGATGATTGTTGTTTTTTCAGGAAATAGCCAAGACCATGGGACAGATAATATGTGACAGGACTGACTTATCCAAGGATGTTCTTGCTGCTTTGCGCAATCTCATTGCAAGCACAAGAGAGCATGATGAGAAGAGGGCAGAAGTGGCTCGCTTTGCTAAGAACTTCCTACCCATCCTCTTTGAAACTTACACAAAAAACAGTTCATCAACAGAGCTGAGAGATTTGAATGCAACTGTGATGAGAACAATTGAAAGTTATCTAAGTATAGCTCCTGCTCCAGTGGTACAGGGACTATTTGAAAAGGCAATGGAAAAAGTGAAAATGCCAGACATGAAAAAGCCTGTTCTGGACCTTTTGCGGCTCCTTGTTCCATGCCTGAAGCATGAGGCTCTGAACAGGTGAGCCAACTGCTGGATACAAATATTTTTTAGGTGTTTGGGAGTTTGATTTTGCAGGAATGACTGAGATTGTGCCCTGTAGTGAGAGTCATGGCACTGAATCCCTCTATTCAATAGAATTTCCGTCCTGAGTCATAACTTATGATCTTGTGATAAGAAATAGGTTCTAACCTCATGGTTCTTCCTGAGATCTAGAATTACCTGGTTTTACTGGTGACCAAACCTACTAGTCAACCCAGAAGAAACATTTTAAAACTAATTTTGATTAGTATAATTCATTCAGTAAAAATGCCTTTGGTGGGCCTCATGCATTGAAATATCTAGTGCTCAAAGATTGTAGGAAATGTTAAAATGCTGCCTGCTTCCTTTCTAGGAATTTGCCTCTGGAAGGATTCTGGGAGGCATACTTACATGATCAGGCAAGACTAAATATGGAAAACTTGTAGAAATTATACAAAGCAACAAATGTAGCAGAAACCACCAGAACAATTTAGAAAGAGAAGTAATTATCAGGCTACTTAGCCCATTGATGTACTGTCTAGGGATCATAAGCATTGCTCAATAGAGTGCTGCAAAATATTGACTGATATGGTAAGTGTGTAGATCAACTACAGAGTAAAAGATGCTGCATCACTTTTGATGAAAGGGTATTGCTGATCTCAACTCAGCCTATAGTGTGCTTTTGGTGCTTCCAAAATGCTGAAATACAGGGTGAAAACATTAGAATCTACTTGTAAGAAGTGCATTTTTTTAGCATGGTATGTTAAAAAAAATGAACCTAAATGGCTCTTAATGAAATCATGATTGATTTGACATATGAGGACCACCCCCAAAGTTTTGTCATGCTAATTTAAAGAATAATTACATGCACTTATATTTTCTGTTAGTTAACATTTTGACTATGTAAGTCACATGCCAAATTAGCATGTAGATACAATTAATTTTGCTGGAATAGCTGAGGGGACTTTGAGAAGCCATGAGATGTGGGTGGTCAGCCAATTGATGCTTGAAAATTTTGAAAATTGCTGATCAAAAGCTCTTCACACTATCCTGACAGGTGGTAACAATAAACCCTCATCTCATCACATTTCTGGATATGCTAGATGACATTTAGCTACCAATTATCAAATTCCTAAAGCATTAGATGGCTGAACTCCACCCTTGTGTGACTTTATTCTCTATTGTCAGAAAGCATGGGATCTATCTAATGCATACCTTCCTGACCTTGAGGTTTTTGTGCAAAATTGTATTTTTTTTTTGCTCATTATCCAATGCACAGAGATTGCTGTCTGTTAGTACATCATTCAAATTTTTTTCCCAGAGCTTGAATCCAAAGAAAATGAAAAAGCTCAGAATCAATCCCGGCATACAGCAATGCAGAAAAAAATAATGTGAACATGGCTAGGCACCGGCCCTCATGTCCCAATGAAAGCCACTCCTGCTAGCCTCTCCCAGACTAATATAGGGTAAACAGGGGAGTAGTGGACCACTTCTAAGATTTTATTCCTATAAGATGCAGAAAAAGCTTCAATTGCATTCTTCCCTTATGTTAGCATTAAGAAGTAATGTTCCCCTCAAAGGCTAACAGAAAGCCAGCAACATCTAGGATTCTTTGTGGTTACTAAATTGTCTCTAAGTTTTCCCTTAGAAACCCCCCCCCCCCCCCCCAAACCCACACAACCAAGAATTCGATGTTAATTTTGGGGATGGAACTGCGGGAAAGTGAAGAAACGTTAATCTTCCTTCAACACAATTGCAAAGGAAGGTCAAGGAACAGAATGGAATGAAATAATTTTGTTTTAAGAAGTGAGCAATTTTGTTCTGTTCTGGTTTTTTGTTCCTCAGCTGCCAGTGAATAGCATTCCATGTTCCGTTCCATTCCAGGGATTTTTTCCGTTCCGTTCCAGTTTTTCATTCCGTTCTGAAACCCTGCTTTTAAAGGCCGTAGGCTAGGCAGAAGGATACGAGATGTGAACCAGTACGCTTGTGGATGCAAAGAGGCCTGGAAGCTTTTAATTTATTAAATAGCCTGAAAGTGATGGCTTTGTTTTTTTGTGTTCCTGTTTTCAAAAAATATTAATAGTATATCGTTTTGAGGAAGAGTGAGCAGTGTGAAAATGACTACCATCTACAAGCCATCATTACATTTCATTCCCTTGAAAAAAGCATTCATTTTCGGTTGTTTTGCAAAACTATGAACTACACAGTAAAATTATAAGGGGAAAAAGAGGCAATTGGGGGGGAGATTAGGGGGTCAATTAAAATTAGATTAATTTTGACAAATTATATAAATTGTGATTAATACTTTAATATATTAATCATTTTAATAGATTAATTGGTTGATTAATCTAATTGAATCAACAGCCCTTAAAAGTACTAAAGCAGCATTACAGAGCCCTTGTCATTTTTCCACAATGAACTTTATCCATCCGGCTAGAAACGAGACTGCTGAATGAAGTAGAGTGGAAGAGGAGAAGTAAGGAGTGGACAGAAAAATGAGTCCTTTTTATTGTCAGACCTATATTGGGGGGATTGAAGCAAAGTAGCTTGTGATGCTCAAGAGGTAAAAAAAAAAAAAAAGGTTCCTGAATTGTTATCTATCGATTGTATTGACAATACAATACAAGTCAATACAATTTGAAGCTTGCCTAGAGGTGCTTATTGTCCATGATGCTGCATGCAACGCGGTTCCCATCTCTACTGGTATGATCTCAGAAAGCATTGGATTTCATGTTAAAGGTGCTGAAAGTCAGTTCAAATAATCAATATTCTCAATATCCTTATGCTTCTGATCCTAAGGAAAATTGAAAGTGATGCTTTAAACATTTTCCAACTGCTACTTGATGGAAAAATTGGAAATTATGGCCTAATATACCTTAATCTCTCTCTCTAAATTTGGCAAACAAACATAAGTGCTAGGTGGAATGATGTATTGAATACAGAAAGCACAACAGGTGCACTCATATAATCCAATCTCATCCATATGATCTGCAGTTCTAGTTTTCAGACACTTCATGAACACTGGCATTGTAATAAAACTTTGTCTTAGCTTGGACTCCACTCGGAGATTTGAGGTCCTAATCATAGTCAGTAATTTTTTTAATTTTAAATAGCTGCCACCCATGAAAAATTCTGTTTCCTAATCAAGCTCTAACCCATAGCATTCAAAGGAGATAAATGATTCAAATTTTGGAAAGCCATGCATTGGTTGAATAAGAGGGGGCATGTACTATCATTTAGAGACCCTTAGTATCCTTATACATGGAATTTTGTACATCCAGGTATCAGATGAAGAATATGGAATGCTTTTCTTCATGAGAGTATCCCAAGTGACCCATACACTAATTTTCAGATCTATATACCTTATAGATGACCTTGGATGGGATATTTCATTACATATAACTTCCAGAACCCAGATGGTCATATGTTTCACTTTTTTTCATATCTTTGTTCTAAAAAAATCTCTTCAAAATACTTTGTCTAATTACTATCACATCTCTTCATAAAAATACACCAAATATTAGATTTTTCAAGTTTACACAAATGGCTACATTTTTGCATCAGGGTCCATTGAACCCAGAACAGGATTAATTGCATATTTTCTTCTTATCAGCGTTCGACTTTGACTCAGGATAATAGGCAGAAATGTCTCTTGACCTCCCAACCTACCTTCTTGAACTTTCTTGAGTTTCTCAAGTGAACTACCTGCAATGACTGGTCTCACTTTCAATATAATCCTACTTCTGTTCCTTTTTCTTGAAGCTGGTCCTGTCCAAAGTGTTGGACATGACATCCGGAGTAATATGTTTGGCATACAAAATGTATTTATCTATATTATAAATGATGAATCAACATATAAAGGCAGCAACAATATGTCTTTGGCAGTGACTGGAAATTCCAGAACCTAAAGTCCTGCATACTTTCTTTTGCTATAGGTTTATTGTTGTGGGGAGAAAAGTGTTGGACATGAAATTTCATGAAACTTCTGGTTAAAGTCACTTACTCTGATAGTCCCATTTCAGTCATAAAGCAGACCCTATCAAATTTGTATTATGTTCATTCTATAGATTAAGTGAGAGTCTGAAATTAGTGTAAGTCACACCAAAATGATAAAACTTGGAAAAGAAAGCAAGGCAAATTTTGTGATCTTGTTTTAAAATAAAGTTTCAGAACATGGAGCATCTGACACTTTCCTGTCACGTATAACATGAAGTCTAATCATATCTTTCAGTGTATTTTTTTAAATAATTCAAATGTGAACAATTGACATCTCTTCACACGTGAGTTGATTTGAAATTTTCACTATGCATGGGAGAACCCATGCTGGAATCTGTTCCAGTAATCCAATTCAGTCTCTCCAGATTTGCATTTCCATCACATTCATTAATATCATGAGAATGGAATCAATAATATGTAATAAAGATGACTATTTCTTTGAATTTTAATATTCTCATTCATTCATGCCTTCAGGGGAAAGAGATGAACTTTTTCAGAGAATGTAATATTTTTTAATTAAGAGAAATTTCCTTCTGTGAATCTTTGGACCACTCAGCATGGACAGACTCAGTTACTAACTAAATTTCATCAACAATATCAGTAAACTACCTATTTCATTTCCCAATTATGCTATTAGTGAACAATAGAATCTAAGTTGTGTTCTTGCTCCAGGGCTATACTACTTGAATTTGAACATGTTGTGAAACCTAGTTCTTGAATGGTGAGAAAATTTTTCCAACTCATATAAATGGTTTTGATAGAGGCTACAGAGGTCTTCCTTTAAGAATCTCAGCATCTCGTTAGTCAAGAGAATGTAATGTTTTCATGCATAGGAATGTCCTCATTACTCATCCATGCATCCTTGTTGTTCTTTATTTTATGCTCCTACTGATTTCAAAGCCATTCTTGTGGCTGGATACCTAATGGGAAGCAGCATATTCTAATCAGAATTGTATTGTCTCTCAAAGTTACATTTGACATATGCTCATGAAATTTTAAATAATCTTCATATAGGTTTATGCTGTCCTCATGTCATTGTGAATAAGTAAAATTTAGAATGAAGAGTGCTTATTGGGGTTGCTCAGTGCTATAGATAATATTTTCCATTTATGCACAGGCATTATGATTTTGACTTAATGAGGGAAAGGATTTTCACTACAAGGTTTGATCCAAAAGTTTTTGGACATGACTTACCATTTTTGAGGGCTGGGGTCTTGGAGTTACTTGCTGTGGTCACTTTCAAAGTAGTCCCCTTGGGAGCTAGGGGGAGATACAGAAATTTTTCATGGGGGGGGGGGGGGCAGTTCCCTAGTTCCTACCTACAGTTCCCCCTGCATTTTACCACTCCCTGCCCTATTGCCTTTTTCATTTTTGTCTGGGGTAAAAACCAAATATCTATTTCACTGGTCCCAATAAAAGTTAATGTAGAAGCTATAAAAAAAAAAATATATATCTGTAGAATGCTAACCTGGCCATAGGGAGGCAATTGCCCCCCCCCCCCCTGTATCAGTCACTGCTTGGGAGTCTACAGATCTCTGCCAGCAGTCCTGCAGCTTCTGGAAGCACTTCATAAAGCTCTCTATTGAAAAGGTTAGGAGTTCATGCCTTGCATTTGTTTGGATTGTCTGGATGTCTTCAAATCTTTGGCCTTTCAGTTGCATTTTCAACATCACAGAACTTGAACACCTGCCTTATTCAACAAATCTGGCTCTGTGAGATTTTTTGCTGTTCCATAATCTGAAAGGCTGAAGATATGAGGACATCTAGACAATCCAAATAAATGTGACACATGAACTTCTAGCCTTTCCAATAGAGGGCTTTATGAAGTGCATCCAGAAGCTGCAGGACTGCTGGCAGAGGTCTGTGGATTCCCAGGGGGACTACTTGAAAGTGACCACAGCAAATAACTCCAAGACCCCAGTCCACAAAAATGGTAAGTCATGTCCTAAAACTTTTGGATCAAACCTTGTATTTCATCCAGGACAGTTTTTATAAGTTTTGTTTTGCTTTTTTAAGGGAATTATATCATTTTGCAACTTTTTTATCTTTCAGGATTTGGGAGTTTATTGTCCCCCTTATCAAAGAGGGTCAGATGAAAGAGCAGAAGAAGAGCTATAGGGTGCTACAGTGCATTTGTTCCTCAGAATCCAATTCTGTGAAGGAATTCATCAGTGAACATTTACATGAGATGCAAGACCTTCTTGTGGAATCACTTACCTCTGCTTCTCCAGTGTCAAAAGCTGTAAGTTTCTGTGTTTGACTATAAATTGACCACATTTCATTATGCACAATGTTTGTACACATGTATGTGCACTAAATGAAAATGGAATAGCACCAGTATGGCAAGACAACATTTTCGTGAAATGTGAGATTCTAACTCAAGATACCAGGGAAGTTCTTTTTATGCATGCTTTTTTGAAAGATAGCACAAATTAGCATACATTTTTACAAGTTTCCACCTTGTTACAGGTTGGGGTATGAATGGTTCAGAGTTTTCACCATGTGAATAGACAAAATGGCACATTTCACAATTGCAAAATGTATAGCTGTAATAGCTTGTTATAATTAAAATGGACTTAATGTGATTGGTGCAATGCAGGAATACCACATCAAGAATCAAGTTCAAATTGACCCATGCCAACCTTGGATGTTGATTACCCACCCCCATGAAGTGCTTTGAACAAACAGGATGCATTCAGGACAGGAAAGAAGTACCTGGTTTACAACCAATGTGCAGGTTGCAGCAAAAACATGGGCAAGATTTGTCAGGAGAAGCCACATCATTCATGCTGACCTGCTATGATTGTAGCTTCCTTTTCATTCAAAGCACTTGGTGAGGATTGCTAAAATGTATAGACTCATCAGGCAAGACCAGTTCAAATTCCATTCTTCATGTGGTGTGTCCACATGCATTGGGTCCATTATTATTATATCAAGCTACCAAAGCCATTGTTAACCACTTAACTAGTGAGTTTCCACACTGCATGGACAGGTTTGGTGGGAAGTTATTTCTCTGGTAGCTTGTGTATGCAATGAGCTTCATTTAATTATTTTTTATTCAAGGCAAATAATGTTTCATGAATGTTTCTCTGAATGACAGTCCTATATCTTCAAATCTGATGACAAGTATTCCTGTCATTCACGCCACATGGAAGAATGGCCATGATGAGTATGCCCATCATACCCATTTAAGTGGTCAAACAAGCCATTTCATTTGTTTTTCTAATTAATGGCAACTCAGCAACCTCCTTATCCCCAACAAAGTGCAACTTTGCACCACCTATTGCATTGCACCACTTATTTGCAAAATGAATTCAATGTTGTCTTGATTTATAACCTCAAGTTTCATGCAAATCCATCTAGCCATTCTGGAGATATTCCTGTTTCATTTAGTGTGGTTATAAACTTCATGAACACCCTGTAAATTTTCCTGTGATTCTTGCATTCTGCCTAGTGCAGAATCATACTGTTTTTTTTTTCTCTCTCTCTCCCATAAGATATGGAAAAATGGGCTTACATCCTTGCTTGCAAGAATGCCAAAATTTCTTTATATACAGACTGTCAGTCCTGGTTATAGTCCTTGTCCACTCTCATACAGCAATTTAAAATATGAGTTGTCCAAGAACAGAGATAGGGTAAAAGACCCAGTGATGGACCGGTCCCCAGTGATGGGCCACAGCACATAAAAATTCCAATAGCTAAGCTTCCATAGCAAGCCTACCTATGTTGTGACATATGCTATGAGTACCCGCCATTAACAGGCCCATCACTGGGTCTTTTACCCTATTTCCTCAAGACTTGTAAAAAAAAAAAAAAAAACAAAAAAAAAACAGGTGTTTGGAAAATTTTATTTAGGGAATTTTGAATCAAGAAATTTGTGATGACCATAAGCCCCAACATATCTGAAACTCTCTGCAATCTGAAAGCCATAAAAAGAGGCTGACTTAAAAAAGTTAATTTAACAGCTGTCCTCTACTGTTTTCCTCCGATACTAGAAATGAATTTCCATTCTTGCTATCCATTTCTGTTTCTGAGAATGCATGAGATCATGGGCCATAACCAATGAACTCAATTGTTTTCCCATTTTGCAAATTGAGTGGACTGATAGCTGTATGACATGGCTTCCTGAGTCTGCCAGTGCACATTTGAAAGCTTGATATATTTAATATTAAAAATATGCAGTATTGCATGTATGTAGCTGCTGACATCACTGTTTGTTTCTCCAAGTTTCAACAACTCACCAACTAAATGTTCTTGTCAAAAGGTTGCATTGATTCAATTAATAAAATAGAAGGAAAATCCAAAACTCTGAATTTAACTGCCTTGAGTAAAGCAGCTGTTTTTAATTATTTTTAAATCCTGGTTGTGATGGCTTAGTGAGCAACATTCTATTCAAGAAAAAACAAAGCTAAGATTGCACTGAATTGTTCTGGATCCTCTGGTGTTGCTCATAGTCATCAACACTTATGACTTTCTCCAAATTCATTTTAACGGAGACAGACTATTTCCTAGAAATTCTGTTCTGTCAAAATCCTGGTGAGAAGCCTGTCGTGTGTCTATGCCAGGCTCGTCTCAGCTGTCTGATTCATCTTATGGGGAAAATGGAAAGGTTGGAGGATGCCTTCTTGAAATCTCTTGTTGGGGAAGCCATCCTTTGTACAAGAGCTGGAAATCAGCAGGCCAGGGAACATGCATTCCAGCTTCTCCTAGAAGTTGGGAAAGCCATACAGGTAAGAAATCAAGGAGTGTAATATCAGAGTTGAGCTGAAAAAGGAAAAATGAAATTTCTGTGTTGTACAGCATCCACTCCCATCTTTATGGGAATTTATCAGAATTAATCCTTGAAGCAAAATAGCATATTTTTCTTTGGTAAAAGTGAATTTTAGTTTTTACTGTGAGACAATGAAACTATTGAGTCATTTCATGTCAAATTAGCACACCATAATACATTACTTTCTCCAAGTTTCCTTAAATTTGACCGCATGCTCTGTACAATTGAGAAACTTTCACCCCCAAAACATTTATGTCCTCATTCACTTAGATCTCCAAATAAGAGGACATTAAGAAATTGCCTGCTTTGTGACCTGGCAGCACCCTTGTCCTGATATTTTAAAAACTTCACTTCTGATAAAGCCAGAGAAATAGTTCATAGACCTTTTTAAAGGTCTCTTTTTGCTCTTTTCAGATACCATGCATGATGGTGTTATCATAATATATGACATTTAATGCTGAAGTGTAGATTCTGACCTTTGACCTTATTTAGCTTTAATACCTCTTCTGGGATTTCCATGAAATTTACTTCATGCATTCAACTATACATATGCTACATGTCTGCAGAAAAATAATATTTTGAAATATTCAGAACTTTTGAAGAAATTGACTGTTTTCTACTTTCTGAAGTAAATATCCAAAAGCTGACAACACATTAGGCATAGATGAGACTTTTTTAGGACATTCCTCTTACAGGAATTGCCCATCACATCAAAGCTCTATATATATCTGTTGGTACCAGATATAGAGAAATTTTGGAAATAGGAAATTTTCAATTAACACATTTGCTGCCATATATGGCTATAGCCATTTTCATGAATCCATTTCGCCATGGCCATATACAGCTTAAGCAGTTTTCATGCTGTCTTCCTAATAGTTAATTATTTCTTCATGAGATATCATTCAAATGTCTCAACATACTAGGGTTGCATACAAGATACCACACCCTTAAACATTACTGACGGTATTTTGAAATTTTCATTAGTTTAAATCCCAGGCAGTGAATGGGTTAAGTTAGTCGAGAAAAAATCAACCATTTTCCTAGAAAACTCTTCACAGAAGCCACCAAACTATTGCCAATCATTGGTGTGGAAAAGGTACAAACAAGGGGGTCTCAAAATGTTAGAGAAAACCCTTTTTTTTTTCTCTTGCCTCACCTTAGGGGTTGGAAAAGGAGGGGGAAAAAAAAGGTTTTTCTCAACTGAGACAGGGTTAAGGGCACCCAGGTGAAGTACAGGGTGGCCCATTTAAGTATATACAGATTTGTTGGGCTATAGCTCATGTAAATTTTATACATCGATGCATCGACCTAAACTATTGATAGTGTATCAATGCATCGGGGGGGGGGGGGGTGCGGAGGATTCCATATTTTCATGCTGCGATTGGAGCACAGACCTCTATCCGGCTTCCATAATCTCACGCTTGTGATCGGGGGTGCAAGGGGAATGTGTGACCTTCGCAAAGAGTAATGAAACTTACCATGACTCCAACTATTGAAGATGACATCCATTCATCGATGGATGCATCAGGACAGCCCTAATTTTCTTAGTTCTACCCTGTCTTTGGACATCGGCACCGGCAGATAGAAAACCTGCTGATGATGCCATACTGGCGGTTGCCAAAACATTGGTACAGGCCTAGAATAAGCAACGTCCATGTAAAAAATTCACATTGATTTCACCTTAAGTAGAGATAAAATGCCTAAGGCAAGTTAAAAATTAAGAAAGTTAAGCCTGCATACTGAAGTGATAGACAGGAATATAGAGAGGGGATTAACCAATGTACGTTTCAAAATCAAGGGAGTATAAAAACAGTCCACTTCCGCAGCATACACCTGATGAGATCAAGCCGGAGACTGAAACTGACGATAAAAAAAAATATTCTTGGGCTTCCCCCCCCCCCTCTCCTTTCCCAATTCCTTTCTCCTTTCCTCCCTTCCTGTCTTTCATATAGTTAGTCCCAGCATTTCCAGAATTTGATTGTGATAAGAAATTCCAAGCCCATGCGGGTCACGCCGCTTCTTCCTTTCCCCGCCCGGACGGACTGTATTGTACAGTACTTGCCTCAATCCAATGGGACATTTCCCCTTTAAAATATTTTGTGGATACATTGGGATGGTCTAAAAAAATATCGATATCTCCAACTATCGATAGTGGTATCGATGCATCGATCTATCGTGACAGCCCTAATTTAAATTAGGCCACCCTATATATGTTAGGCATATTTCAGGTCTTGCATTTGGACAAACCTATATGAAGGAGATTACCAGTAGTATTTGTGACTGGCATTAGTGATTTCTAGTATTGAATACTAATAAGGTGAATTACCATTCCTATGGCACTTTCTTAATTGAAATTCTCTATTATCTAGGAAATTGAGAAGAGAATTGAGAGTTGTATTAATACAACTCTCAATTTGTCGTCATCTATGAGTTTTTGTGGTCTTCCCCTGGGCTCATTTTGAAGACTTTCATCACCTTTGCTGAATTTTTCATACCGCCTGCGAATAGTCCATTCGTTAGCACTTCCTTCTCCAAAAGCAGCATTAATGTTTCTTGCTGCCTGCGACGCACTATGGTTCTATTTATACTCGTATAAAAAAAGAGCACGAATTTCTTGTGAAGAAACCATTTTGAAGTACCTACAAAAACAAAATAACGGTACAATAGAATTAACTGGATATGACGTATTTTGAAGCACCTCTTACCTCTTCTAACTCTGTATGGCTCTGATATAATTTTAAGAATTTCTGTATTCACAATCGCGATCATTTGTTAAGTAACCGAAAATCGGACATTTCATACTTAACGACCTAATACAGTACAATACAGCAGATAGTTTCAGTTATTGGAATACTCCAGATTATTGAATAAAGTTCACTGGTCCCATGAGTATTCCAGTATGTGGAGCTGAATATATTTTGTTCGAGACTGTCACCCTGTATATATTGTTCACAGAGGACAACAGGAAAGACTGTGACTGAAACAATCCACTGTTACCTGGAGCTACTCTTGGCTGGTCTTGCTGGCTCTCCCACCCTCATCAGTGCTACACTCTTGGCCTTGGCACATGTACTCTTCCAGTTCAAAGGTACCGTATTAGAGTCTGTGATTCCAATTATAGATTGCCCCATTCATTGATAGTCAATTGCTAATTGCATTCTCATTTAAAAACTAGATGGATTCACTGAAGACCTAATCTCCCTCCTGGTGGAAAATACAAGTTTGTTGATGACCTCTCCCAGCAGAGAAATAGTTGGGAGTGCCCTTAGCTTCGTCAGGGTCATCTTGGCAGCACAAGCTCCAGATGCAGTCCTTACCTTCATCCCTGATCTTGTGAGGAATTGAATTATCTGTGGCATATGAGCATTCATTTTGAAGCAGGGACTGCAATATGATCTGCTTGGTACTTGATTCTTTCTTTAGGTAAAAGCTCTGAGTTCTATGACTATTGACTGCAAGCGTCATTTTCGTGTGAAAGTGCGGAACCTCTTCTGTCTCATGATGAGGAAGTATGGTCCTAATGCTGTGAGTAATGCATATTCTTTTTTCTAAATGCAATAAGCAATTTTTTTTTTTCAAGTATCAAAACTTTCTTAAGGTGCTTTGTTGTGATGGATTTTCAATGTGTTATGCATTATCACTTCAGATCATGCAACTCTTGCCAAAAGATGATGAGAGTCTTCACAAGTGCTTGAGAAACATTCAAAAAACAGAGATGAGGAAGAAGAAAAAGAAGATGGCATCTGCTAATGAAGAAGAATCTGGAGAAGAGCTTGAGAGCTCTTCATTCAAGGCAAAACATGCTGAAAGGTGTGAACTTTCTGGGATACTTGAACTTCTCTAACAATTGCTTTAGAATGCCATTTCTCAATGTTCAATCTTCATTCAATTTCTTATTCTGACACAATAGCATAGAAGACATCTTGGCAGAAGCAGTTCATGATGTGGATTTAGGTGACTCAGATAATGAGTCCAAGAGGGAAAAGAAAAAGAAAGGTAGGAAAAGGGGTGCTGAAACCTGGATTCAAGAGCGTCAAGGTGAAATAGTTGATCTTCTGGATCCTCGGACTGCAAAAGCTGTCACTGGTCAGAACAATGTTCATTTTCATGCTCTTTTGGATACCTTGCCAGTTCACCCATTAGAAACATTCATCTTCATTTGACTTCCACATGGAAGGGAGCAATCCAAGGGAGCAATGCAAACAGCAAGCAAAGTTGGAATTCCCTACCACCACAGATGGGAAACTAATCATTGAAGATTCAGAGAGTGACTCTGAAGTGAAACCTGGCCAGAAGAGGAAGAAGAGAGTTGCTGTTAAGGCTGACATGGATGGTAATAAAGATTCTTTAGTGGATGGATATAGTTATAGTAGGGTGTTTTGATGCTGCTCTACCTGTATCCTGTGGTTCCTCTTGCAGAGACTCCTAAGGTCAAAGCTGCTCGACTTGAGGATCAGGGAGACTCAGATAGCAAAGATGATCCAGACACGATTGACTTTGATTCCATAGACAAAGTTTACAAGCGTGAGTGATTTACTAGCTTTAGGCATATTCCACTTTGCAGTTGTATGTCAGATGTGATTTTTTATTTATCAAGGAGCAGGATTTAAAAATGGTTTGCATAAATTCTTGCCTCTTTGTAGTTGTGCAATGATTTTTTGAAAAATCTTTGGCAGCTGGGGGTTTTGGGATTCACCGTCCATTGAGCAACAAAGGAAAGAGAAAGCAGGGCCCTGTTGACTATGGCAAAGAATACAGGTCAAAAACAGGACGAGGAGATGTAAAGAGGAAAGGAAGACCTGACCCATTTGCATATGTTCCCTTGGACAGACAGTTACTCAACAAGAGGTGGGCTTTCAATATCCTGAGTGCCCATATAGGATTTGCATCCTCTTCCTAACGTGTGTTTCTTTTCTTGAACATCACAGGACAAAGACCAAGCATTCTGGACATTTGAAGAGCCTGGTCAAGGCTGCAAAGACAGGCTCACGGAGAGGTGCCCAGCTCAAGGCCAAAAGGAAGGGGAAAATGAAGAAGCTTTGAATTCATCAGTGTTTCCAGCAATTTGTAAGAAGATTGAAGAAAAATTCTTCATTTACTGAAACTATTGCCTGTTTTTTTATTTATTTTAAAAAGGTTTACTTCTGGATCACATTTATGAGGCCTCATGAAGGCATAGCCAGCCCTTAGGGTATCAGACCACTATATGGAATACCTGACTAATGAGGTGAATAATTAAGAATGTTACCACTTTATGGAGTACTTTTTTTAGAGGTGGAGTCCTAGAACTATGTAATTTACAAGCTCATTTAATAGATTGGGACCTTCTTGAGCAAACCTGATTCCAGCACCGGATTCCGGCTGGCAGTGTGTATAGCTTGGGAGGAATTTGATAACATTTACTTTCACTTTGCTGGAACCTGGTTTTTCCATTTACTGGAATATGATGACCTCATCTTTTATATACTCCCATTTACAGGGCATTCCAGAATTAGCCATGTGATAGACGTTATTAATATGGCCCTACTCAACCCATGATTAATATTCAACAGAAGCTTTTGACATGAACTTCATGATGAAACCCAGACTAATTCTGTTGAACCACATATAATGTATTGAGGTCCTTTGAAACATGCACAAGCCAAGAATACTTACCTCATTTTGATTAAAATGTTTGCTCCTGAGTGATTTTTATCTTTAGTTTTTGGTGCACGTGTGCATCATCAGCAGCTGTTAAGTGAAAGTGTTACCAGATTCTACAGAACCTTGATATCAT
Organism: Darwinula stevensoni; assembly: GCA_905338385.1. Taxonomy (NCBI): domain Eukaryota; kingdom Metazoa; phylum Arthropoda; class Ostracoda; order Podocopida; family Darwinulidae; genus Darwinula; species Darwinula stevensoni. The sequence goes on from CAJPEV010000250.1 coordinate 28,900, forward strand.
AATACATAAATAATGCATAAAGCTCTGGGGTTTAGTTTAAGTTTTGCTGCATTTTCTCATGATTTAGTGTCTACGTTTATGTTACTTGCATCTCTTCAAAACTCCCAGCACTCCATGAATAATGTAGAGATTATCATAGTTAATAAAGTGGATCTAACTACTTCTGGGAGACTTTAGTCATTGTAGAGCAGTGGTTCTCAATCTGTGATCTGTGGACCACCAAACACACAGATCTTCTATGGGAGTGAAAAGGAGAAATTTTCCAACATGCATCCTCCTTTGGTGCCCTGGGCAGATACTCAGTTTGCCAGCCCTGACTACATCTTTGCATGTAGCATTGTAAAAACAGGCTCACAAGCCCCCCCCCCCCCCCTCATCAGTCATTTTCTATCCACTGCTGGATGAAGGACTGCATACACCATTTCATCCTCTTGAGCATTTAAATCATTATGACCATTTAAAAACTTCTCTCACTACTCCATTTTTCCTTTGGTTTCCCATTAAACATATTCCCTCTCTTGGTTGCAATTCAGTTACTGAAATCGTACCACTCTCCAGTCTTAAAAGTGTCACAGTAAACAAGCTATGGTTCCTTCATGTTTCTTGAGACACTCCAGCACAGCATATCTGGTATTTTCTTTTCAAGCCTTGGCTAGAATAGAAATATATTTATTTCCTCAAACTGTCAAAGAATCCATGCATTTGCAGAAGGTTTCATATTTCTCCAATCATTCAGCCAGTTATCATTCTTGTGGGAGATTTTCACTCTTCTCATGAGTGAAGAAATACTACATTCCTGGATCCTTCTGTTGGGAACATCGTATTGAAGTCATAATTCCATCTACCGAGAAGTGTGAATTTTGCTTCTCAGGTCTCTGCTCAGAAGTCATTGACGAACTTTAAAATTTAACATCTTCAGCAAGAATACTGTAGCTCTTGCAGGACTGAGTTCACTGCATCCTAGCAGCAAGAACAGCTAAATTCACTATGATGATGCAGCACTTCCATCAGCTGCAATTTAAAACATCCCATTTTGATGCCAAGTGAAATTTTGTTTTTGCAGGACAATTCAAGAAAAAATTAAGACCTGAAAAAGAATATTTGTCTGTCACTTGTGAGTATCACATCATTCCACCACATTCTTGGTACCCCTCATGAATTATACTCTGCTTTTATGCATAAATGTATGAGAAGGTCTTGATTTTCTAGTAGCTTTATGGCTCAAGCCATGGTTATGGCTGTGGAAAGTGAAGCAGGTTGCCATTGAGGTAACCATGCCTTTCCTTAAAAGCCTCTTTCCCATTATTTTTGGATGTAAGTGGCCACCTTCCTGCTCATGAAAATCAAAGTCTCCTAAATTGCTGCTGCTACCTCCTGCTTCCCAAATGGCTTGTATCACTGTCAGTACTCTCCCCCCTTGAATTTTCATCGCAATTACCTGGCTTCAAACCTGCCTGTTTCTGCAAAAGTGGGAATTCTCACTAGCCTGGCAGATTTGCTACTGTTCTAGTCACTTACCACAAATCCACATTTGCAACTTGTTTGGCTGGAATCAATAAATTAATGAAGTGGATGCTCTAATTCCCCAAACAAAGCTGTCTTCTAATCTCACATGTACTGGCTGAAACAGGAAATATTAGACCTGATTTCAACTTAATAGCAACTGCTGGTACATAATAAATTGCTGAATATTTATATTTTGTGCATATTTAATCTTTTATTTCAAATGAAATGATTATTGACAATTGGATAAATATTTAATTGAAATTGGTTGTCACCACTACTTGAATATGAATAGTTGAAACACTTACATGCTAACAAACTCACACAATTATTCAAAGTGATGTGATCAACCCTTTGAACACATGACACACTCATATGCATCATGGGCTAGGTCCATCCCTGATGCGCAAGACACATATGGGTGCATCATGCTAATATATAAATTTCCCACTGCAACCAATCTTGTTGACATCCACCTGATGGCTGGTCATTTCTCTGATATTTGGCAGATATTGTACCAGTACAGCCTTCCAGTTAAACTCGCCTGTTTCTGCTGACAAAGTATCCTGTCTGATACACTCTCCTCATAAGCAGTCATGGCATCATGCAGGAAGGGAAAACATGGTGTTGAAGAAAGTTTGTTCAGCAATTTACTGTGTGAGAGCGATTCTGAATGAGTCTTCAACTCTTCAAAAGATGATAGCAGACATTCAGAAAATGATTCCAGTGACTCCAGTGAGAGCAACGACGGGCATGGTGACGCAATGGCAGAGATGGGAGTTCTGCCAGTGACTGCAGTGTGAAGTGGGCTTATACATGAAGAACTGCTTCCAGAAATGCCAAGCAAGCTTGTAGAACCCATAAACTGAGAGCTAAAGCAGACACAAAATAAGCAGATCTGTCAAATAATGCTATGTAAAATAAATAATATTGTCAGAAAAGTCTGCATATCAGGGGTACACTCAGATTCATTATCTGGTGTGTTCAAGTTAACTTCATTTTAATGTATCAGGTCATCCCATAAGTAATGCAGTTTTTTTGCATTGTCAAACTTGTGTCTTGTTTGTATGTGTATCTGTGAACATCTCATGGAATATTTCTATGATAACTTGCGTAGACATTAGTCTTCAGTCTACGTGTAGGTTTTAACGAGTTAACAGCACTCCGTTTTTCTTAGACATTAAAAACAATATGAATGTGTCAGAGGAACACATTAGGCATATAATGCTTTATGAATTTAAGAAAGGGAATAATGCGACTGCAACCACGAAAAACATTGAATATGTTTTTGGTGAGGAAGCTCTAAATGCGAGGAAATGCCAACGGTGGTTCCAGAAATTCAGGTATGGTGACTAGAGCTTAGCTGATGAAGCGCATTCAGGTTGACCTGTTGATAGCCACACTTGAAGAAGATCCTGCTAATGAGTCTATTCAAAAAACGGCGCTAGAAGTTCACAAGAATGCTGTGAAGTGCAAATGTTTACCCGATCTCTAAGATTGTCTGGTGACAACACATGTGAAACCCACTTTCCAAGTTTTGACACTTTTCCCAACCGTTGTTTCCTGTCCCGTCGTTTCCCAGCAGCAATGAATGGTGAAATGGGTCTAATTGAGTTTCTGGGCAAGTTCTTCAACAGTTACAGCAGGATCTTCTTCAAGTGTGGCTATCAGCAGGTCATCATCGAACTCAACAGGTCAGCCTGAACGCCTAATGTGTTCCTCTGACACTCCCATCTTGTTTTTAACGTCTAAGAAAAATGGAGCACTGTTAACTCGTTAAAACCTACATGTAGACTGAAGACTAACGTCTACACAAGTTAGCATAGAAATATTCCATGAGATGTGCACAGATACACATATAAACAAGACACGAGTTATGGGATGACCTGATATTTCCTGCAGGATATTTACATGTGTCCTGGAATATTTTTTATTTCAAAACAAGTTTGTTATGGTGGAGATAAACAGACAGAAATGCTGAACCAGTGATATAAAATACCTGGTTTGTACCACAAAGGTCAGTCAAATGTCAAGGAACACATCCCTTGGTTACATCCACATGTGGTAAGGAAGTACATTAACAGTATTATTTTGCTAATTTTTATTATTTCGATGTTTAATTTACCAAGATCCAGAGGTATGGATAGATATTGAATTTCATTGTGTATGTGGTCTGTGTAAGCCCAGTAAACCATATTATTTTAATTAATTATAGTGAGTTTCGTGTTCTAGACTGCTATGGTGAAAGCAAAAGATGTAAGAGTATGAAAACTGGAAATGAGCAGTTGATTTTTCTGTACTCCTAGAATGACTAATTCCACTAGCTAATTCCAGAAATAAGTATTTTCTGCACCCCTATTCATAGCAATATCTTTGCTCTCATAATGGTTTCCATTGTACTCCTAGCAAACTGATGATAGTTATATAGGTGTACAATTTTTGCAAGTCCTTGAGTTCATATGTCCTTTGGGTATGACAACCATTATATGGGTTTCACAATGCTGCTTTCATGGTGGAATCCACTTGAAGAATGCTTTGCCAGAAAGTATATACATAAATGTATGTGTGGGTGAATTCATAAGAAATTTCTTGGTGAAAGAGATCACTTTTATTTTTCACTTCGAGCATAAAAAAATGATTGCTGCCAAGAAAAGGACACGACAGGAGAAAAAAAAACAAAAAACATAACAATGTCCTAAGTCAGGAAATCCAGCTACCATACCCATTTAACATTCACTGAAATGCAACAAGGAAAAGCATGGGTGACAAAGGACAGGAATACCTTTGGCGATATGTCAAAATAAGAGTGTAAAAAATTAAAAGTGATCTTTCTAGTTTTTTCTTTTATTTCCTTTTTTTGTTACACACATTTTGACACTGGTGACGACTGTGAGAATGGACAAATTAAAGTCATAAGTTTGCACTTTGTTTCCAATGTGACCAAGGGAAATGGTGGGGAACTAGAGTACAACTTGGAGAGAATAATAAAAAACAGTAAAAAAAAAATTCCTATATCAAACACAGAAACCAATGCCCATCTTACTATCACCTGAAGAGTTCAGGCAAACATGCCACATATGATAAATGCTGATTTAGAAGTGGTATCAATGTCTGCTTTGTACGCTGCCTACAATACAGGGCCACCAGCACTTCCTCCAGGATTACAAATGTGTCAACTTGCATTCCCCATGGCATTGTCATAAAAAACGAACAGAAACTGAAAAACAGAAACTGTGATCTCAAAGAGACCTGGGTCCAGAGATTTCAAAAAAACTCCATTCCAGGATGCAAACACCAAATATTCACAGACAGACTAGTCTACAGCAAGGATACACAAGTCCTTTTGAGTCTAGAGTCTTGAATCTTCATAATAAAAAAAACGGGCACACCCACCCCCCCTCCCCCCCACACTTTGAGGCCCGCAGTATCTACACGAGTTCACTCACATAACAGAGTGAAAAAAAAACCCAGAAGAAACTTTCACACAGGCACACACATTCCTGTCTGACATCAGGCATATACACTCATGTTCAATACTTGCTGTACATAAGAGAGGGAGAGATATCTGTCACAGGAACAAACCCTGTGGTCTTTGCACTCTGAAATGAAAGGCTACGAGCTAGAGAATCATCAATTTGAGATTGAATTTCAATGGCCTTGATTGTAGAAACAAAACAGAAGTAGCTGAAGCACTTAAAATCCACAGAATCCAATCAAAAAATTTGTACATACCACATGGCTGTATGTTTCTTCCGATTCACGCGGTTTTCATGGGTTTGTGTATGATCACACAGTCCCTGGCTGAAGAGCAGCTTAGCTTTCCAAGAAGTGGTGCTTCAAGAACTTCATCATTCCAAAGGTTCGGAAGCGTTTTACACCTGGAAAAAAAACAAAACATGTCATATGGTCCAAAACACAGTTCATACACCAACATCTTTCATCATCTGAGAATGCCCACAGATGCCTATATCCATGGCATAGAGCAATAATCAAGTTCTAATAATGAAGCACAATAATGGAGAAACTTAGAAACCATGGAACAGCATGCCGATTCTCTAATGGTAATTTCAACCAGTTGTTTGAGCATTTGATCAGTCAGTTAATTGGGAAGCTTTGTATGTTTCAACTAGATGCAAGCATTCCAATTAGCTTACATCAACTGATCAAACACTTGAAACTGGTTGAAGCTCTAGATGCTCCAAAATGACCCATTAATAAAGGAGCTTGAGGGGAAAGGAAAAAGAAACTGGAATGCTCATGCTCATCCTCCATTCCTGAGGCATTTGACAATTTTTCCCTGTGAGTATTCATTATACGCCCTTGAAATTCAAATTGATTTCATGGCATGCTTCTAAAAGCGTACCAAATTTCATCAAAATCACTTGGCTCCTTCTTGGTGGTGTTTTTTTTTGTTGTTGCAATAAGTATATTTACTTTCCTAGTGAATATTCAGATCCAATACCTAGCTATAATAAAGTATAACAAAGATTAACCAATGCATAACTGATGCTGGTCTGGAAGTGAGATTCTAAAAAAAAAGGTCTAAGCTGATTTGTCAGAGCCAAAACAAGACCATAACAAACTTTTGGCTGATCCATAGTCTAGTTCAAGCTTCTCAATGAAATTAATAATGAATAAGCATTTCCAGTTTTCTTCATTCTGGTTGGATAAGCAATGAAAAACCTCAATTTAGCCCTGCTGGGACAGCCTCATATCATTTCAGGCACAATTCTGTCTAATGCTGAAACACCTCAGGATAGAATGAAATGGCATCCTGTTCAGAGCTATTCCATATTTTGATTCATTAGATTCCTTCAAAAGTTATTTTATAACACCACCTTTTCTTTGAGTGGGAATATATCTAACATATTCCTCTCTCTAGGTCATGATTGAGTATTATTTGTCCATTGGTCATCTACAAGGGGTGTTCAATAAATAAGGTAACAAGGCCTGCTGCGAATAAGTTATTATTTGTGTTGAGAAACTTTTTTGGTTACGGAGTACAGTGATGGTGGTGGGGCTTCCATTTCAAGTGCGGATATATCACAGTGTAATACTGTGCGTGCATAAAATGCCAGTTATGATGGTGGCCCTCCTAGAAACATGGTCAAACATTGAAGTGCAGAGTGCTATTCAGTTTCTTCATGCAAGAGGCACCACACCTGCCAGAAATCCATGACTAAGTTGTAGAGGTTTATGGAGAACATGCCATGTCTCAAAAACAAGCATGGGTGTGGTGTAAAGCCTTCGATTCTGGGCAAATGAGTGTCATTGATGAACAGCAACTGGGAACTGGAAGAAACTCATTCATCCACAATCGAAGGCCACAATCGAAGCATGGGTGTGGTGTAACCACACCCATGCTTGTTTTCGAGACATGGCATGTTCTCCATAAACCACTACAACTTAGTCATGGATTTCTGGCAGGTGTGGTGCCTCTTGCATGAAGAAACAGAATAGCACTCTGCACTTCAATGTTTGACCACATTAGAACTTGACTTTAAAAAGAAAATTGCAGTTGGCAGTTCCCACTTTCACTTACACTAACTTAGTACCATGCAGCAAATTTTCAGAGGCATCACCTATAGGAAATGATGCTGGACTCAATCTTATTCCCCATGGTGTGCTAAACTCCACCTCCCATAATGAAGGTCTTATCACACATAGAAGCTGAGCAAAACCCTGAAAAGCCAAACCAAGTAATCTATGATCCTATATAAAGGATATTGTATTCCAATCTGTAAACTGAATGCTATGTTTGTTCTTATCTCCCTGCTGCAAATGGCTTGGCATTAGATGAACCATCTGGGGTCCCACTCCACATCAAGGCAAAGGAACTTATGAAATTTAAGGGAATGATCACTGTGTTTCTGAGTTTCAGGTACAACTGACACTTCAAATTCACATCATTCCCAGAACAGGGACTTCTGAATTTGATGAAGAAGAGAAAAAATATATACATATATTCACAAAATGCTCATGGACAATAAGTCTCCATGTATTATGTTACCAGCACACATTTATATACTTTTCAGGTCAATCCACTGAAATGCAAGCCTAGACAAGATAAAATGCTAATAAATATCAAACAACATGCAGGAAATTACAGTAAAGATTGGGTGAAATCTAATTTAACATTTAAGTGGTTTGAGGTAGTTTAAATGGAAAACCTTACCAAAGACTTTGAGGAGCTGGTCATCACATATGGCAAACTGCTTATTCTTGGGATCATAGAGATTCCTTTCTTTGATGATGGCCCACATTCGCTTCACCACTTCATGACGTGGCATTGCCTCAGCTCCAACAATTTCAGCCAACTCAGGGCTCAGCTTGTAGGTCTTAGTGAAACCAGTTTCACGTCTACCAGTTGTCTGTGCAAACAGAACAAGTTTCAAGTCAAGAACTATTAAGTCAGAGCATCATGATTTGCATTTTAACCCTTTCAGACCTGCCATCCATTCCAATGGACATTGCATTTTCATTGTGTCTATGGAAAGTTCTTGGGATTCTCATGACTTTGCACCCCATATTACACTACAATGGGTGCAATTATGCATGGCTCAATTCCATCAGAGGCCTTCTTTCACCCATCAGTTTCGTAATCTTCAGTTATTTAATTACACATATTTTATATAATATATGGTATGATATGGTAAATTTATATAACATATAAAAACGATATATAGGACATAAAACTTTAAAGAACAATAGCAAAAGAGCTAAAAAAAAAGCAAAAAAGTCTTCTATTATTCTGATTGTGATCTTAATTCAGGTCTGCAAGGGTAAAAAAAAAAAAAAGCAGTCATTCCAAGTATAATTCATGTAAACTAAAAACAATTGAACATCTCTAATACATACATGCACAGGGTGGTGCTGAAAATTGTTGAATCAAGAGGGAAAAAGTGGTCTCAACATTTTTCAGGGCCACCCTGCAATTAGGAAGTTGAAAATTCCAAGTTTTATATATTTCTAATAATACTATGTCTTCAACAAAAATAGGAAAGAAAGCCAGGTCCAACTACCTTTTTTGGTGCTGCTGCTTTGGCCTGGGCAGCCTTCTTCTGCTTGTCTGCTTCACCGCTACAAAGAGAATTTCATGTCTCTTTCAGAATTCTCATCTTACAAGTCAGTTCTTCATATTACAAGCACCAGCATGAAGGTAAAAAAAAAAATAAGAAAGTATTGCAAGTACTAGCACAGAATTGCAAAGAAAGTCATCATCCACAGATGACTTTAAATTAAAGCATCTGATTCATGAAGTATGCATAGGGATAAACAAAGGCAGCCATAACAAGGTAGAAAAAAAAAGGAAAAAAGGAGAATGTTCACAAATAGGATATCAGGCACACCAGTGAATATGTCTAGCAAGCAAGAGCAAGCTCCAGAGTGCCATTCACCAAACCCTATGAATTTCAATTCCTCTTTGACATCATATCATGCCCAAGTTTCGAGAGTCTCAATCAAATTTCGATAATGATTCAATTTTGGGAAGCATCATAGAATTTGGTGAATTCACCACTGACAGTGCAAATATACCTTTGGTAGTAGGGGTAATTCCCTGCATAATAGGGAGCTACGGCATATCCTGGCATAGCTGCTGGTGAATAGGCTGGACTGGGCTGTACATAGTGGGATAGTTGGCAACCCTGCGCTTGCTGAAGCCTAAAACAGATCAAATGTGGAATTTCTTACATGAACCAATGATACAACTCCCCATTCAAAAACCATACTTTTCAACTACTGTACTTCTCTGATATTTAAGATTAAGGAACCTTTTCCTGATCTCCACTGCCCCTCACTTTCAAATTATTACCTCTTTTTTTAACCTAACAGAAACTCTTGAGTTTTAAGAAAAAAAACTGCTGAGAAGTCAGGGTAAATTATATTCAGGCATTTAAAAGAATGTTCTTGTGGAACAATTCATCTGGCAAGTAGTGGTATTTCAAATGGGAATTTTTTACAATTAAAATATACCATACATTTTATTATTTTTTAGTTTGAAACATTTCTACGTGTCTCATCCCACATGATACATCAAGGTAACTTAAGAATTAGTGCCACAGGGAGCATTTACAAAGTACTTGCTTATACTTGATAAATGAGGTAGTTCAAACTGATTAACCATTTCATGGCTACGATCAAGTTACCTTGAGCACAGAAATGTATATCTTCTTGTGGCATTTCTTCTTGTGCTTCTTACCTGAGATTGTCCTAAACAGAGTAATTACTTACATAAAGTATATGAGAAAAAAAAAAAAAAGGGGCCCGCAATGGTGCACCAGAAGCAAACCACTCAGCACAGGATGCATAAAGAAAAAGAATGTAGCAGTTAAAGGGTTAAAGTCACCCTTACTAGTTTCAAAATGGAATTCCCATCAATATGTTATTTTGAGTGGAATGCATGTCTTTAGGATTGAGGACAAAACTGACTCATGTCTCCAAGCAAGAAATATACAGCCTCAAAAGGGGGGTTGACAGTTTAAATGTAGGTGTAACAATATTACCAGTAATACCAAATGTAGGCCAATATACTGAAGAATGGTATTAGCAACATAAGGAATGCTTATTTTTAAATATAAAAACTGAACAGATGCATGTGTCTACATGTTCTTACCAAAGTTTGATTCTACAGGGTGTCCCCATTTATATCTGACACATTTATTTTTGTAATAAATCAGGACTGAACAAAGTAATGCAAGCTGTTATTATATCAAAGTAAAGTACAAACATGGGGGATTGTCACATTATCACAGGTCTACATCTTAAAAATTAAATTCTTTAAATGCTATCTTTCACAATTTATGCATTCTTGCATCAAACCATTACATTATTCATTACCCTAATCAGTGTGTCTTCACCAATAGCAGCAATTGGTTCATTATTCAAGATTTAAAGTTCATTTCTACTTCTGGGATGTGTCTTGTAAACTTAGCTCTTCAATAATCCCCAGAAAAAATATCCAGTGCAGACAGGTCTGAGGATCAGGATGGCCATGAAACAGTGCTGAACCCAGAAATTATCCTTCCCCCTAGCTGTTGCCTAAAAAATGTAAAAATCCTGTACCAGATTTTTTTCTCTGGGGATTATTGAAGAGCTAAGTTTACAAGACACATCCCAGAAGTAGAAACGAACTTTAAATCATGATTAATGAACGCATTGCTGCTATTGGTGAAGACACACTGATTAGAGTAATGAATAATGTAATGGTTTGATGCAAGGAATGCATAAATTATGAAAGACAGCATTTAAAGAATTTAATTTTTAAGATGTAGACCTGTGATAGTGTGACAATCCCCCATATTTGTACTTTACTTTGATATAACAGCTTGCATTACTTTATTTTATTCAGTCCCAATTAATTACAAAAATAAATGTGTCAGATATAAATGGGACATCCTGTATAATGTGTTCCTGGGGAAATAAGGGGAACTCTGGTTTGGCTTTGAAAAGATTGACATACTTTTGAAGCACTTGCTCTGAGTACAATTATTAATCTTTGGACAGCCCTAACACTGGTATATTTAAAATCTGGAAACCCTGCCATGAACCAAATTTGAATTTAGTCATGTCTCTTCTTTCAAATGGCAAGCAATAATCATCAAATTATGATAACTATTGCTTACTGTTTATACCTCCCATCTATTGGTTGAATTGTGAATAACAATATATTTAAATGTTTTGTCAAACATTATTCAATGAGAGAAAACTTCACTGCTACTCTAATGGAGCCTTCAAATTATTTGCCACATTGTGACATGCTAGTTAAAAAAACCAAGATGGTAAAGATTTCCTTAGAAATAGCAGTAAAGCTTTAAAAAAATGTGTTCATCAACTTCCCCATCACCTTGTTGAACATTCATGACTTGGCAGATGTTTTTCTTAAATATGTAACTCACTGTACTACTATGGCAGAAGGAGGAAATAAGAAGCAAGTGAGGAACTACAAGAGGCAATATCCCAATACATGGGTATGCATAGTTGGTTCAGAGTTTATTCCTTTTTCTGGCTAATAACCTATTAGGCTGCAATGGCATTTAAATAAATGAGTTCTCCTGAAAACTGCCTTTTACTTAATGTTATGTATAACTAGAAAATGAAGACACAAGCTGTGGAGATGGATTTTCCTCTACAAACGCACTTTCTCCAGCTAAAGCCAACATGTTATGTATTGGCAATGCTCTTATCATTAATTCACCCATGTGATTTATAAATTGTGTCTGAACACACTTGAAAAATACAATCAAGTGAAACATGGAATGTTCCAACATTATTCTCAATCAGCCAGTTTTGTTTTAAAGTCAGCAGACCCTGAAGCAGTTCTGAGACCTCAAAATGAATGGCATTGTCTGACTGCAACATTCAGCTGCGGTCTGTCACAGCCCCTTTTCAGAGACCCTCAAAGAAGCTATCACATACTTGGTCCCGCTGAATCTGTAAGGATCTGTAAGAAAACAGTCAATTGAAAAAAAAACTTATGAAAAAAAAAAATCATTTCAGTACTGCATATTCACCCCAACAGCAGACTAGCCAACCTGACTTTGGGCAACAGCCAATAACTTGGACCAAGCAGTAGGATATGTACACTTTTCATATGCCAATGGCATGATCACAAAACTAGTACAGGCTTCTCATGTGTCTTCCAAGTGAACTAAATGAAGAGGAAGACATTAATTCATGAATTTCTGAGACCCTCAAAATGCATTATAACTGTTTCAGGTTTAGAATACACAGCAGGTTTTTCAACAGTGCAGATGACTCAGAGATCTGAACAAGTTGCACATTTGTTGCAACACCTCAATCCACTCAACATCTCTTTTGTTACATATGAGGTGAGATGTGAGAACTAATGAGTTCCTTAACAGAAATTTTGGATAAAAAATCTTAACAGCATATTGCTTAGAGATCAGGTTTCCATAAATGGATATGGTACCATATTCAAAGCAACTACATTGCTAATCTTGAAATTTGATGTGTAAATATTGGAGAGAACAATGCAACTTACCTGTCATCTCCAGTTCCATTTGGTGCCGCACCCACTCCAGCAGCGGCAGCTGCAGCTGCTAGCTGGTAGTGAGGGTCATGGTAACTCTCGGCCATTCTTCTATAAAACTGATACAGATCCACCTTCAAACCGGATGGGGATCACAGATGGTCCAAAAGCAAGCAAACTTTTGAATTATCTGCTTTGCATTCAACTCGGCAAATGATCTGCTTCACTAAGCACAATGCAGAAGTATCATGACCTGAGTAAATACAGAACATTATGCAGTGTAACATTTGTAAATTATGTCCCATAGGTTGCAATTAAAGCATGGCAGTGTGAATTAACCACTAGACCCAATTTAGATGTGACACCCATAATCGGTAGGTCTATCATGTATCAATAGGATATTCTACAAGAAAGGTTACAGGCCCTATGAAGATACTTGAGGAAGGGGAGCTATTCCCACAGTTGAATATAAGATAGGCTCTACTGCTCCTTCCTGGTTGGCAAAGTACACTTTTTCAATCTTTCCCTCTTTATGAGAATAACTATTCCTATACAGTTAGGAATAGTCACTCTCCTATTATGGTAGAAAAATAAATCATTCCCATCAAGTATTATAGACTGGAGCAAGTTAACCAGATATCACTTAATTTAGTAAACCTCCAAACAATGCCCAAGTCTGATACAAGACCATTGTTTTAGCTGAACTGCAGCTGTTATTGTACAAATATCTCAAAAATCCTTTGTTCATTTGCCCCTCAGTAGATCAATAATTAACATGGAAGCAACTGCCTAAGAGAACTTTGACTCATCAGCAAGTAATTAGAACCACCAACCCATCTTGTGAACCATCAAGCAAACCTGGCAAGCTACATCTAATTTGAGTCAACTGCTTTTCATGACTTAACACTCAACATTTAGCCAAATCACTCTAACATCCTTCTAGACTAATGTACTTCTTCCAATGCCTTGGTGTTGGAGTCAGCTAAAAAATAAAAGGATTTAATTTTTTTCAAATGTAGGCCTATGCCCATCTTTAAATAACTCAATTAATTTCCAGGCCAAAAAGAAATAAGATAGGGTCCTTAAGAATAGCATTTCTAGACGCTCTTTTTTGAACGTTCCACCACAGAATAGATCTCAAGCCACTTTTCCTAGAAACACCAATGTGATTTGAATAGAAAGTCAATGGCCCATCAAGTATACAAAATAAAAGGAAAATAGCTCAAAATTAGTATTAAAAAAATCAGGCAGCAGAAAGATGCTCTGAACCTGGGCACGCTCCTCGCATCACAGGCCAAGACCATAGCGATTTCAAAATCCTGTGCAAATCATCCTCAACGCAAGAACAATTCCATTGCGTAGATAAGATGTGATGCACATTGAATTTCGAAATGTCCGAATTTCTTCCTTGAACAAAGACACCGCACACCCCACCCGCTCCAGTGAACGCTCCATCCGACACTGAGGGGAGAAACCGCGCTGTTCCAATTCCCTGCTCCTGGGTGCTCCTGCGTCCGTTTTTTTCAAGGACTATTTAAGTCCATACATTCCCAAGTGCTTATAAGACACGTTTTTCGACACTCACTGTCACCCTTCGCCAATGAGGACCTCAAATGAGGAGCTTCAACGTCGGAGGCGTCGGCTATGCTCCTAGCGTCGCTTCATATATATATGATTGAGAACGCATGCAACTTTCGAGAAGCAAAATCGCCAAAACTAGAGTTCACGTGAACCATAGGAAACCAGAATATCACAGAACGATATTCGAGGAACACGATTTGGTTTAGCGAAAAGTCACTTATCTTCGGCGACTTTGTAGCAAATCCAGTTGAAAGAGGAATATGAGAAGAGATCGAGAACAATGAACCGGCCACGGCCATCTTATAGAAGACTGGGAGGAGCATAGAAGCGTTCTATTCCAGGACTTCCCATTGGCTGAATTGATTTGCCGCCTGGTCCGTGGCCAATAGGAAGCCATCCATTGTATTCCCCTCTAGACGAAGCTCTTCTTGGTCTCTCTTTTCTCTAACTCCTATGCCTTCCACCAGCTTACATGCTCTAGCATTCACTCATTCTGTCACAGAGACGGTATAGTCCTACGCAACCTGTCACGTTTATTCCGTATCTGCATCAGAAAATCGCATATCTAGCTCGCATTTCGCGTTATTTTCACGAACAGGTGATCCAGCTGGGTGCCCCGGAATACACATGCCAGGAAATCAATAATCCAACAGCGTCAGCATCGGCAAACGACAAGTCTCGTCGCAGTTTTCGCATTTCGATAGCGAGCACGGAGCATGAATGCGAGTTCTACGAGGGTTTGTAAGATTGAGATCTAGACTCATGCTCCGAAAGGGATCCGATTTCTATCATAGGGAATGCTCCAGGACATGCAAGCATGAACCCTACGAAATTGGCATTTAGAGACCTTTCGCCTGGAGCAAAACCATCACGTACGCGTCTCCCCTTCCCTCTCCGTCATATTTGACGACCGTTACACGAGCACAAAGTTCCCGCGCATGCATCTAAACTCGCTAGGAACAAAAGAATATTCCGTTTTCGCATTGTGCATCGCATTTAGTACTTCACTTCTACTGCACCAAAAGAGCATGAGTTCATATACTTTGGCATTACGTGACGTGATAAAGACGTATCTCGAGGGATTATGCTATCTCTGAGTTGGGTCGCAGAGTTTATTCAGAAGAATCCTACAGAGGACGCTAAAAGAATAGGCCCCTTCCATCGCATTCACATGTAGATATATTAGTCTTGGGGGACTTTCTTTTCGTGGACTCGATCGATGACTGGGTGCTTTTGCAATCCAAGTCGACAGGCTGGGTGACGACACTTTCGCCAAGCTCCTATTAGTCATCCCTATTCGTACCGCAAGGTTTGGCGATTTTTTGGAATGTTAATATAAGGGCCCTGGCGATTGACAATTTTTATGAACTAATTGGAGATTTTTTTTTCCTGTAGATGTGGAATTTATTTTCCTTTAGACGCCTTTTTTTTATTGGCATACTTTATGAGTGGCTCTTCAATCCGCAGGGAAACTAAATGCCTGGTGATAAGCTAAAGTCATAAACATCTGGTTGTTATTTGAGAGAGAGAAAAAAGCAGATCTAGAACCCCAGGGGTGCGGCATGAATGCACGCGGAGTTGAATAGCAGTCCGGAGCCGTCTTTATATCTGAGGAGGTTGGGAGCTGCATGAGGTTTCTTTTTTTCTTAGCTCTGCATATTTATTGGATTGATTATTTTCATGCTTCACAATCTGGCAGTTCTGATTCTCATGGGCTGACAGTGGCCATCGAACGGAATGGGCGAATAGAAAACAGACTCATGTCGCACCGAGTTCTCGGCAACTTGCATCTCGAACGCACTCGGCATTATAAGAAACCTGATTCAAGGTTCGACAAGGGGTGTCAGGAGGCTTTTCAGCACATGGAAACGCCCCGTGTCAAGGTCGAGCGCTCATGGAAGATAAGACCTACCCCTCTCTTTATTAATATCTTCGCACGTCTAACCCCTTTGTATTGCTAACCAATGAAATTACACTCCGCTACATCTTCATGGAACGCGTCCCACACATTCACGATCCGACAATTAAAAAACTAATTCCATAGTGTCACTTGAGGTTCACGTGACTTGAATTTGTTCACTCTCTCCTGTTGCCATCGAGTTTGAAAAATCCTCCACGTTATCGATGTCCTTAATGATGTCAAAAGTCTCTTGTTAACTTTTTCCCAGTGAATACAGCCTCAACATGTCTCCACGCCGCAGTTAAGGAAGCCCCCCACCGTACCTCCCTCATTTTAGCAGCCCGTCTTTGAACCACTTCAAGGTCAATAAACCTTTGACCTTCAAATTCCTATGAGAATTATTTCAAATATTTTACGCATCGTTAATGTTACTGTCAGATGGCTGTTGGGAAGAGGGCGAATTTTTGCGATGTATTTGTACTATGACAATAGTAAAGAAGATAATGAATATCTCATTTGCGGAACTGCAAATGCCACATTGCTGTGATAATCATAAGCGGGTCATTTTTCCCGAAAAAAAAACTTGCATGAAGAAATGAAGACGTAAACCTCACGGAATACAAATAGAAGAATGCGAAGTAGTTGCCTCTTGCTAATTCCACTCTTAACGACTTTGATAAGACTATCACGATATTGCTCTGTGGTTTCTTCATTAGTAATTATGGTTACGGTAGGACTAGCATGCAGGAATTGCTGACGTTAGCTTTCCGAACGGGGTGTGAAAACTTTACACAGATATCATCGGTGACGAATAAACGAGATTTAAGAAATTAATCACAGGAGATAAGCGTGGGAAGGGGATGAGAACAAAGCAAGCCGGCAGGCTCGGCTACGCCGGCGTCTTTCTCACAGCGCCCCACGCGCGAGAGCTTAATGCGAGTGAAAGAATGAATATTATAAATGGCCCAAACTGCGCATGCGTTGGAAAGGCGGTGAAGGGCTTCGCTTGGCTCGGGCGTTCCCGGCTGTGCGGGGTAGCATAGACCAGGGCTTTTTCTCCCCACTGGTCCGACGCTGAAATCGAAGTCATTCATCAGTCGACGATCATGACTTTATGACTGATCTATCCCCTCGCAGTGATTAGGACCGCTCGGGCTATCATTTGTATCTCATTCGCATGAAGAAGCATAAAGAAAGACTCCGTGGAATCTTCGACGAGTGGCGGCTCGCGGCAGGGGTGCCGCCCTTTGCACGGGACGCCACCGGTCAGTTGCAACATCAAACCCTTACAGTTCCTATTTCTGCCCCTAGATAGAAGCACAAATCGAGCAACCATTGTTCCAAAGTGAAACCGTCTCTCAAATGCCATGCCATATGTGGTATAAAAAGTAATATATTGGAAACCCTCTTCAGCTCAGAGGAGGAATCTCCTTTATTAGAAATATAAGCGTTGCGTGGATGGAAAAAGTGTGTGCGCGTGGGGAGGGGGGTGGGGGCATGGGAACTCTGGGACACTGTTATTATGCATTTCATGCGTCTTTTTCCTTTCCTTTGTGTCTTTGAAAAGTGAGGGGGGGGGGGGACACGTGGCCCCTTTGGCCCCCCAGCGCTGCGCCGCCGATTAGAAAGCCTCTGTATCTGAACAAAATATTCTAAATGGAACCTTGCCAACCTCGTACACGATAGGAGAAAATCGCGTGAGCTCCTCTGGCAACGGAATGCCGAGTGCAGTCTCAAATTCTGTTATATTTAGCTACTGTCCCCTGTGCGTCTTCGGTGAATCTGTCCTTCATCAGTGATAACGCTTTAATGTCTCTCCTCATTCGCTTCCCCAAATCTATCCTTGCAAAACGTATTGAGAGACTCAGTGTCATGGTCAATGGGAAGAAATATACTTTTACGCTGATTCAACTCAATGAGCCAGGTTTTACTTCTCTCGTGCAAAAGCTGCAAGTCCCTCCCGGCTCTCGCCATCCTCCTACCCGGGTAAGGGAGAAAATTTTATCTGTGTCTTCGGCAAATTTACAGATTTTCCCGCGAGGCTTGTAAATCGATGTAAACGAGAAACAGAAGTGATTCCAATGTGGAGCCTTTGAGCTCTCCACTCAAGACCCTAACTTTTTCCGTCATGTCATTCTAGGAAAATAATTAGTAACAATATAATTTTGAAATTAGTCTAATGGATAATCTTTTAAATGTTTATTTTCAGGAACTGCGTAATTTGGAATTAGTCTCAAACCCGTAAAATAGTAATTTGGAAGCTTCATAAGGAGATGTCACAAATGTACAGGGTATATGTCGTAAAAGGATTTTGCGAAATTTAGGAGGACTGATTCTTGTGGGATTTAATGGGATTCAGAATTTCGATAACTTGCTGGTTAATTGAACTCATCTCAATTCAATGTGAATGTTAATATTCCCTAGGGAGATGCTAAATCTCAGTGAACAAAAATTGTCATTCCCACTATTCGGCTTGTCCCGCCACGGGCTATGACTGGTTGCGATCTGCAAGTACGAGGTGTCACGTAAGGAACAAGTGCTGCCTATGAAAAAAAGATGGGGTGGGGACTTCTATTTTTCTGTTGTTACTTGACTTCGATTTGACTACGCTACAAGGAATACTGAAATATTTATTTTGACTGGTTTAAGATGAAATTCGAATAAAACCGGATGGTTTGGAACTCCTTAGTAGGAGGTGAAAAAAAGTGGGAACGAATGGGAACAGCGATTCCAAAAGCTCTATGAGAGGGAGTGGGAACGCTGTTCCCACACTTCTTGCAGGAAAGCTACGAAAATTATTGAGGGGGGGGGGGTTCGACTATGGTTGCCACCCGTTTATAGTTAGTATGGACAGTTCATATTTCAGATGCAATGTCCATACTCCAAACTTGTCCTAATATGGACACTACTTCATCCATACTTTAAACCTGTTAAGATTTATTAGCTAATAAAACTTAATAACAGCTAAAATCACTCTTTTCCTCAAAGCCAGAGTAGTATGTCACACTCTTATAGCATCAATTGGTACTTTGGCTAAAGGTGGCTGTAGCAGAGTCACAAGAGCAAGTATACTTCATATATATGTCAATATTTCCATGTCTACAGACAGTATGTCCATATTTTGCTAATTTCATAGATGGCAACCCTAGGTTCAATCCGTCACGCCTTCGTTCTTACTGTTCCCATACTTTAACAGATCGACTTTCACTGCTGGATACGGTAACATATTGAGGCGATATCAATAAATCCATGGTTTATCGAAATTCTGTTTCCCAAAAAGGAATTTCAAAATCTCCTTATATTTCACATACAGTGTTTTTCACTTCAGTTCGACACTTTTTCACTTGACTTCGACACTCATGCATTAGGAATGTCCCCTGCACGTGTGTCTGAGTCAAGTTAAAAATGGTCTAACTCAAGTGAAAAGCACTAAATCGACGACATATATACTGCAGAGAACATGGCGCTGAAGTTTATGTATCGGTGCCATCTCCCCACCAAACTTTCTGATGAATTTTAGTTTCTTCCGATTAATTTTAACATGTTACGGAGTACGACCGTACATGTACGGGTTCAAACATTGCGCTTTAATTTCTCTGTATCTTCAAGATTTGATATGGCTTATCGTATACGTAGCCTTGTTTGCACTTGACTACGTAACCTTTGTCCTTGCACTCATCTATGAACACAGAATCCGAGTAACCTTCCTCGGGAAGGGCAGTAATGTACCATTCCCACCAAACATTAAAACACCAAATTCACTCCTCAATACGTTAAGGTAGAGTTCCACTGTTTTCGGAATGAAATTGTAGCCCCATTAAGAGCGCTTCCATCTATTGCTGATAGTGACACCTTCCACAAGGATGATTCAGACGATCTTTTTTAGATCGTCTGAATCGATCCAATGGAAGTAGTGCTTACTTCATTCACCACTACCCAGGGGGTGGCGGTATACGTACGAATTTAATCCGAAAACTGTATTAGGCGCACGCATGGAGCCAGCGTGACGTAACAAAAATCAGCTCCTTATGGCCGCAGCCAGGATCAGCAGAAAATACCAAAAGTGAGGCGGGTCATTCTTTTCAAGTTCGGATTGAGCTGTTCTTCGAATTTGGAGTGAAAAATATATCAATTTTATAACTGTGATGGCTATAAGCTGCCCGCCTGATTTGGATGTGTTTGTGGAAAATAAGGTTGTCATCGATGAAGAAATATTCCAGATGTGGATTGATGGTCGTGAAGGTGAGGATTGGTTTGAAGTAGCTTTCGCATCATTGTTTGCAAGGCAATAAGGGTTCTTGCTGGACTAGGTATGTGTACCCAAATAAGTCTTAACGTGTGTGAGTTTTGATTTTCCAGTTGGGGATGCAGCTAAGCAATTGGAAGATCCAGAGCTGATGCAGGAATTTGGAGCATCCTATGATATGCTTATTGCAGATGTCAATCATCATTATCATCTTTTTGCAGTACTGGAGCAAAGTCTCCACTTTCCTAAGCAGCTCATAGAGCAATGGACATTACAGCTGCATCCAGATACCCAGAGCTGTGTCATTGAAAGGTACAGTCAGATGGTATTTGTACAACTTACTGAATGATGCCTTTATGAGTGGTATAGCCTGAAATGACCAATTCGAATGACTTAGGCCTACATTTCCATGATGTGCTGCTGCTATGTTGGGTTAAAAATCCAGTGAAGAAGGGAAGCAATTATAAACAGTTAAAGACTCTACAATAGTAAGAACTTAGATTTGCTGAGAAATCTGGTGGCCTAGAGAGGTCATCAACTTGGAACATGAGTAAAATGTTACTAGACTGATTGAGACATGAGCAATTGAAAGAACCATATACATAAGAAATGATATCCTAAGTCATATTCCTTCAGGTAAAAGAAGTATACATTAGAAAAGTTGTAATTGAAAAGATCCATCAAATCACATTTTTGATTAGCACAAAAAACAGCCAAAAAAATCTAAAACATTGGATTAGCCTAGTAAAAGTCTGGCCTTGAGCTTAGAGCAGGGGTGCACAAAATATGGCAAGTGGGCAGCATGTGGCCTGCAAGGCCCTTTCCTGTGGCATGCCATGACTGGTGGCTTTATGCTACTATGGCTCCTGCCTTGTTGGCCACAGCTTTTGAAGTAAGTCATAGGAGTAGTTGCAGCCTGTGGTAGGTGAATAAAATCGTAAGTGGCCCTCACAGTCTTTCAAGTTGTGCACCCCTGCCTAACCCATATGTAAAGATCATATATGGTAGTTATATGCAATTATCTATGCCTTATAATTTAATATATTTATAATGTATTGAAATATACAGGCATATATGGTTGAAGCATATGATCCATGTAAGGATTATTCATATATTAAACATACCAGGGCAACATATATGTTCTGTATAAAAGAATTATACAATTTGAGGGATGGACTCCTGCATATATGATACACCTAGTTTAAGTATATGGTTTTTATGAAGAACTTCCATATATTGTGAATATACACTCAGCATGCATGCTTTAATTTAAAAAATATGTATTGCTGGAAATGTATATTGTACCATATGCATTTGGGATATATAATTTAGATGGTATGAAAGACAATTACTTTGTGGCCTTTTTATATATAATTTACAAGTATTGCATGCTTCATGCTGGAAGGGTTTTGCTGCTCTTTTTAATGGTGGTTATAATCCTGCAAAATGGCTTACATGCAATTCCTTATGAAGCCATACATTACTTAATTACTTATACCATGTTTTGAAAGGCAGTATATATTAATACACTGTATGGTTATGGAACTGTAGGACTTGAAAAAAAAGTATGACACTCAGAGGCTTTAGGCTTCTACACAATTGGGCCATTTTCATGATTCCCATTATGAAGTACACATTAAACCAATTCTGAATGGCAGGAATGTGAAGAAACTACTGTGATTTTACTTTTTCATTTTTTTAATATTTTCTTCTTCCCTGATTAGAATGACTAATTCACAGATCCTGATTGATGGTACAGGTACAAAGTTTTCTCAGTCAAAAAACTTTGTACAACTTGAAATTGATATGGATATCTTTGTTCATTTATTCCAACATGTTTCATTTTCAGCACATTAGTGAATGGTTTTTGTATTTTCATAGAAGTAACAAATGAAGTGCCAATTCTCATCTTAGTTTCAGAAGTCATTTTTGACATTTGGGAGAGACTTGCAAGAGTGTCATGATTTCATGTATGTTTCATACCTGATTTGGTCATGTATCTTATCAGGTGTGACATATATGCCTCACCATATACTGGATAAACATATTAAATCATACAAGTTTCTTATCTGCTCCACCATATCTTTTACATACATGCTTTTTTTATATAAAATTCTTATATGGTCTTGCCATACATGATCATTCATTGTTTCAATAGCAATATATAATCAGATATATTTTCCCATATATGTTCATATAATATCATATATGATAGACCAGTGGTTCCCAGACTTTGAATTGTGACCCACTTGCTGACATACAGAAAATGTTGCGACCTACTGAAATCCAGAACAAGGTATTATCAAATCAATTATGATGCAAAGAGAATTGATCGACCTTTGCTGCAGGGCATGTTTTTTCCTGAGTGGATGCAGAAGTAGTGATTTTTTATATTGGGAAAATGTACTCAACCCATCTTAATGCCTCTTGCAACCCACAATTTCAGAACCACTGTGATAGACCATGTATGTCCCATATATCACATATGCCCATTTCTTATAAAATCATATATGATTTTTCCATATGGGAGAGCTTGGAAGAAATTCTTAGATGCAGGTTAATATTCTGGATATTAATGGAGTGAGAGGAGGTCTATACAAGCCACAATCAAATAGCCAATAATTGAAAGGGCTAATCTTGTGTCATTTTAATGCACTAAGTTCCTTGACTTAACCCTTTCAAACCTGGCATCCATTCCAATGGACATTGCATTTTCATTGTGTCTATGGTAATTTATTGGGATTCTCATGACTTTGTGCCCCATATTACACTATAATGGTCACAATTGAGGAGTTCTCTGGAAAAGGGGTGTATGTGCCCATACACCCTTTTTCCATATCTGTGTCCATGTGCAGCTTTAGATGACTTGTCATCAGATAGGGTGGTCAGCAAGTAGTTAAGATGAGTATTCAGCAAAGGAGAAGCAGATTTTCCTTTGCCCTCACTATATAGCAGACCAATGCCTGGCAAATTCAATATGGCTGCCTCCATGAATATTCCATTTGCACTTACATGATGAATTATTTTGGTGGAATTATTTTGTCCTTTTCAACTGAAAATGAAAATGAGGGAGAAAACAGACGCAAGGATAGGGAAAGAGAGAGGCCCAGTCATTCAAGCCTCTGGAAGGATATGAGAAGTTAGAGATATTCATGAAATAGTTGCAGATTCAGATAATGAATTCATTAATACTGGATCACTGCTGAGAAATTGGCGAATGAAACGTGCCCTGAATATTCATATTTTTCTTGCTATTCTTTAAGAAAGAGTTTATATAAAATCTATCGATGCATTTATTGATTAAATATTATTTTTAGTGGGAAAGAAGTGGTGAAAGACTCTTTGGAAAAAGTTTCAGCAGTGCGGATATGGAAAAAGGGTGTATGTGCATAAACTTTTTCTGCCTGCATCCTAGCAATGTGAGATAAAGAAATGAATTAAAACCCTAAGTTCATTTTGAAAAATGTATGAGATTCCATTTTACTGAGAATTAAATTTTGAACAGCTTCGGATTAGTTATGGGAAGTTTTTATCTTTTATCTCGAATTGCATCCTTTGTGCATATGCCCTTTTTCCAGAGAACTCCTCAATTATGCATGACTCAATTTCATCAGAGGCCTTCTTTCACCCGTCAGTTTAGTCATCTTCAATTATGTAATTAAATGTGTAATATATTATATATGGTGTGATATAGTAAATGTATACAAAATATAAGAATGATATATAAAACATACAAATTTAAATCAAAATAGCAAATGAGCTCAAAAATGCAAAAAAATTATATTATTCTGATAGTGGTCTTAATTCAGGTCTGAAAGGGTAAAAAAAAAAAAGAAGTGGACTCATGTCTTAGATCCTGTTGCCTTTGGTATGAACATTTTGCAAACCACATCATTAAAGCAATTATTTGATTTAATCAGATTGATTTGCACCAGAGCCTTTCTACAAGGATGGATCTGCTAAAACCTTGATAGGATGCAAAAAACATTGAATAGGGCCTGTTTTTCAATGTGCTGACCTTTAACATTCAGTTAAAGATTTGACCCTCTCTTGTACTGTCTGCACTAATTTGTCATTCTCATTTTATGATAAAGGAAAACTTGACTGTAGACATAGATCTCGTGGACTAGAAATACTTTACTTTTTGATGGGTGATTTGTATCAAGTTCTAATTATTTCCTCAGTAAGTGATAAAATCCTCCCCTGTTTCAAGTAAATCTTGAGCATGGCTCTGTGTTCAGCAAGAATTTGAAATTCTAATTTTTATAATTGAACATGAATAATGATACCTAAATTGAGATTCTAGTGCCATAGTTGTTCTTTTCATTGAATTTCAGGTATTATAGCATTCATGACCTTGTGATGAGAGAAATTTTGGGAAAGAAGTTATCTTCTCGCAATCGGAAGGATCTAGATGAAGTTTGTGAGAAGACTGGAGTATCAATTACATCCTGTAGGTCAGTCCATCATACTTCTTATTGGTCTTAACATGTATTAAATAGATGTTCATTAGTTTTTAGTAAACCAGTTTTGAAACTTACAGCCATGGAAGCTGACTTGCTATTACATACTTGAAAAGATACCACTTCTGTTAAAACTGCAACCTTTTTGAAATTTCCCATTGGTCTAGGAATTCAGATTATGGAAACTGGATACAAGAGGTTTATGGACAGATGGCATTTTATCTTAATTCATTAGTACAGTTGCCAAGTGAACACACAGGCTCTTTCTCCTTCAATGACATCCTTCCATACCTGTTATAGGCCTATGCTAAATTTGCAGATCATATAATTGATGAGGCAAACATTCCTAGCTCTGTCAACAGTGTTGAAAGCTTATCTTAACTCCATGCTGCTTTCTTAAGCCAAATTTTTGGCCTGGCTTATGACACTTGCATGATATAAGATGATAAGATTAATGTTACTCAGGCATAATAAGTCACTTCATTCTTCTCTTGCTTCTTTCCTCTTTCCACAGGAGACAGTTTGATAACGTAAAGAGAATATTCAAATATTTAGAAGAAATGCCTGGGCAGGCCACAAGAAATATCCAGCAAAATTTTTGCTTGCCAGAGAGCCTAGCCAAGTGAGATGGTTTTTGACTCATCCAGAAATTATGATGGATACTTTACCCATTTAACATGTTTGTCTTGTTTGATTTTCAGGAAATATGCTGCTATGGTTTTCATGTGCAATAACAGATTTGAAACCAACAAACGTAAGCTGGCCTGCTTGTCTTTTGATGATTTTGTCACATGTGCTTGGGCCATGATGGCTTCATGGGTGAGCATTGGATCTGAAAGTCGGTCAGACTTCACCGATCTTGAATTGGATAGGGAATTCCTTCAAGAACTTCGGGACTTGAAAATCCTCCAAGAGAAGGAGAAGGAGCATCGCAGGTGAGCCTTGGTTGTGGTTATGGTTGGCACCATAAATACACCATTAAAAAATAAAAGAGTGGTGGAGAGATAGTGGACAGGATGATTCCCTGCCCATTTTTCCTTAGTCACCCTATCAAAACTCCTACATGAGTTGTCGTGTATTATATCCTAAATCAAGGGGAACTAAGTGACCTTCCAACTGTAGGGAAACTGTGATTGGTGCATGGAATTTCAAGCAATGGATGAGGAAAGAGAGGACAATATACACTCCAGCTCAGGGAGAGTGCTTAGTTTTTCTTTGAATGGTGTATTTGTCAGTAATAATGATCATATCCCACAATAGGCTTTGGACTTCAGTGTGCTGATATACACATGGATGTTGATGTCATTATTTTTTCTTTCCAGTGCCACTCAGGAGTTACTGAAGAAAGCTGGTCATGATGCCATTGTTCCAGATGCAGAGAGCTCATTCAAAACTCTAAATAGGGGGGTCATTTCAATTGCCATGGGTCTCCTGCATGGCCGAGAGGTAACTCAGCTTGTTTTGCCTCCTTTTTACCATTAAACCTTTCATCAGATCAAATCAGACTTGACCATGCCAGCTGGAGCTCTAAAGTAGAGCATACTGTAATTTTTTTTGTTAGTTCATAGTATGCACTCCATCCACACATTGTCATATTGACAACAGGTCAAAAGGATAACTGGAATTGCTGTGACTGTTTCTTTGGACATCATCATAGATTGGTAATGGACTCGTGCCCTTCACAGATTCCTTATTGTTTCATTGCTCTTGATAAGTGAACACCAATATCTATGCATCCAGACATCCTGACCTGTGTGTTGCAGGGTGAGAAAAAATTTGAACAGATTTTGCATTAAGCAGACCTGTCCTGATTGGTCTGACTGGATGCAGAGTGAGAGTAACCATAATTATTTGGTGAGGACCTGTATATTCTGATGATATAGTGTTTCCTCCCAGCTCAGGGACTTTTTTGTGGATGTGGTGGAGAAGATTGTTGAACCTTTGAAGGCTGCAAAATGGAGCAGTGAAAACCTTGGACCATTCTTAATGGCATACTCTGAAGGTGCTCTCCAGGTGGAAATACTCAAGAAGTGAGTTTTTTCAATGCTGTTCCTGTTCTTGTGCTTATTTCCTGTCACTTTTGCAGGAAGATACTCTCCCCTCATTTTTTATGGTTTGCTCTCCATGTGGAGTCTCCCTCCATATCCTGCATCTCTCAGTTGTAACTAGTTTATTATTTGTAAACATCTGTAACTTTTTAATGTAAAGTCCAGGATCCCATAGTCCAATCCATGTCATGTATAGACTTATGACCTGAGTTTGAGCTGGTATCCAAAGGTTTTTCACATCTGTACAAGTTATTATAAATATTACTGAAATTTCTCCCATTCAAATGATTTCATTTGACCCCAGCACATAAATTCAATACTCCTTAGCTGGAAATGGAACATCCACAATGCCCCCTCCTCGCCACATGAACTGTTTAGTTCACAAGAACATATATGGGTGGAGATCAATGACAGCTTATGGCCAATGATTTTAGTCCAAAATTAAATTGATGATATTACACCATGTGAAAGAGAATATATCCACCCTTTATTTTGTCTGGGTTATTTGGGTGCCTATTTACAGTATACAGGGTCTTGCATGACCTTTTGTTAGGGGGGTATAACCTTAAGTACAAATAGAACAATTGTAAGTTATATGTCAATTTAAACCTTTATTCAACCTGAATGCAATAATACATCAGTATTTTTTGTGACTGCCATTGGCTTCATGTACAGCCCTGAAATGTTGAGGGTATAATTTCAACAAATTTTCAAAAAAGTTATGTTTAATTTTCCATTTCATGAATAACATTTTGGAGGTTTTGTAGGACAACTGCTTCAGAATTTTGGTCAGAACCAAGCTCACTAATCATCATATTTTCTATTATTTCCTTAAAGTCTTCATCCCTTTCTTGATACAGTATTGTTGTCTGATTAGCTTTCCACACCACTTTGAAATTATTTTTGCAACTCGACTGCAGCTTTTTTTCTTTGTCTTTTCCCACTGTTCTCCATCACATTGTTTTTGCTCACTTCAGACAATTTTTCTGGTCTGCCATCATCAAATTTCGTAAAACAAGATTCGTATCCTTTGTTTAAGTTGTCAGTGACTTAATCTCTCACTGCAATTCAGTGGTGAGATATTCACTTTCAATTGATAACATTGTGCCTGCTTCCCTTGCTTCTCAATAGGCATATTCTTGAATGCAGTCTATCACATGTTACCTTTCATCATCGCCAACCATCCCAGCAATTATAATTTTCAATGACAAATATGAAATGAGAATAAAATTAGCTTTTAAAATATGTATAACACCCAATTTTTTATACTACATAATTGGTGTACCCCCCTAGCAAAAGGTTATGCAAGACCCCCAGACCTATGTATCTTTGCTCTTACCAGAGATGGTTTCACAAAACTTGCAATGTGATAGACTGATATATTCTCAACAGATGTGTAAAATTGAGCATAGTTTATTCCATTGAAGCGAGGCTACAAATGATTATTATAATGATATTGAAGTGAAAAGGGGGCTTCACTTTCTGTAAAGTGGCTAGACTCCACATGCCTCCACTCCAACATAAGTAAGAGAAAATCTGAAGAAGCTTGGAATTGATTCCAATGAATGATTGAATTAATACTGATTCATCAGTTATTAATTGGAAAAAAGGCTTTTCAAAACTTGGGCTGTGTGGTACTTGGGAAACTTTGACCATGGTACTAAGTTCTTTATACCATGGTAACATCAAACCAACTTGAGAGAATGCAATGAGACAAGCTGACTCCAAGTGTGTCATTGGATTTCTGGGGTTGTAGTAACTAATCCAAAAAAGGTGTCAGAAGAAGCTTAGGGGATACTCCCTCTTGGAAGTGTATCAACTGAAGCTGGCTAACCCATGCACATGAAAGCACCTTTCTTGTGATGGTTCATATTGACTTTTTATGGCACAAAATCAAGGATAGATTTATATGAGTGAAAAGCCACTCTTGACATCATCATGTATGTTGAAAAATGAAAAAAATCAGCAGAGTAACCAATTAACAGGCTGTTATATGCTGGTCAGAGACTGGATGTTGTGTTCATGTGCCATCAATATTTTGGAGCCTTGGCTAGCATCATATAAGTGCCTCCCTGCCTCCTTCACATGCACATGAATTGTATGTTCTTTATGCTGCAGTCTAATATGGGTTATCTGCTGTGTAAAACAGCAGCCATGAAGCAAATTAACGATAGATGTTGAATTCAGCTAGAGCAATAATGCACATGATAGCTGAACCATATGCTGTTACACTTTACCTGTTTGGATGGTGAAGGAATAATTGTAATATTATGGTTGACTTTAGTTAGTTTTAGCAATTTTTTTCATGGACTTTATTGACCCTCATTCTTAAATTTTGTGATCTGATCCACATAATTACAGTCACCATCACTTGAAGTATCTTTGTGATGAAACATGAAATAGGCTGGAAAAAAGCTACTTTTGCTAAGATGTCACCTATTCAGAAATATGACATTATTCTGGACAGAATGGCTGTTCTGGCCCTGAAGCTGAGAAGTTATAACATTAATGTAGACTTGTCTCATGCCAGGATATTAGAAAACTGAGTGCTTGAGGTTTAAAAAAAAATCACATCAATTTTTGTTTAATTTTGAGTCCTCAAACAACTGAGTTCAAACGTTTTCTTATCATCAGAGTTTGCAGTAAAGAGAGTGTTTTCAATTATTTCTTCATGAGAGCTACTGAAAGTGTTTCTCTTGCTGGTGTAGGGAAAATGGATGGTTGCAGACTATATGGGAAAGATACATGCCAACCATGATTGCTTGCATCATGACACTTTACCATGCTTCCTTGCCCAGCAGAACCGTTGGGAAGTCACTTCATTCAAGCATCACCTAAGGAATTTTCAGTATTCAAAGGTACTATGGTGAATTGAGAGTATTCTCTCTGGTTGTTCCATCATAGTATTTGCCCGGTGCTATACATCTGAATGAATTGGAGAAAAAAAGAGCTTGCATTGTGTGAAACAATCCATAGCCTTACAGTCAGGACCCTCAGAAGTGCTGTGAAAGTATGATGTCAGTCATATTCCACAATTAGAGCAATTCTAAAATTTTTAGGCAATGGCATCATTCAATATTCTTTGTGTGGTTCATCCAAACAACAAAATTGTAAATAGATGGTGTTAGTGGGATATCTGCAGCCATATAGACACTAGTGCCTTCTATATTACATTTATGGGTGAACTTTTTTTTTTGAAATCTCAAGTATTTACTTTTTGTTGCTTTGGTGATTGAGTTGTGTCTTTCAGATTTCAGTGAATTTTTATTTTGCTAAATAAAGACATTCAATTTCACAGTCTTGGTGTTCTCTTTAGTATTGATGTAGGACATGCCTGATATGACTGCTCAAGGTACTTTAGGTGGCATTTCCAGGAAATGCAGGGTGTTGGTCACCTCATCTCTTGTCAAGCCCTCCTGCTTGAGCAAACCTCCAAACATCACAAGCTCATTGCATCCCAGAGACAAAGTATACATCACAGTGGCACCAGGTGCTGATGAATGAAAATCTCTGAAGCCATGAAATGGTAGCCATGTCACAATGCCATCACTAATGGCACGACCAACATCCAGTATATGTAATGTCATGGGCTCCCCATGGCTTTTGGGAAACTGAGGTAAACGTGAGTTTGAACTGCTGGACTCTGTTGATGGCACTGATCGAAGAGTCTGAAGGCGTTCTTCTAGCTTCCGCAAAGCTTCCAGTTGTCTTTCACGATTTTTGCGAGCATTGGGGCGGATTGAAGGCATTCCTGTATCACTGTAGTTTGGTTGGCAAGAGTCCTCACTGTTTCCTGGAGGATTATGAGATTCAGCATTGTTTAAAACACGTGGCTTGCTCAAATCTCCTCTCCGACCATTGACATTTTCATCTCGTCCATTCTGTGGTTCCCTAATGAAAAAGTCAGGACAAAGTCATAGACATGAATACTCAATTTTACCAACAGAGCATTTTGCATAGTCTGATCAGCAACATATCTTGATGTAATGTTGACTATGAAGTACGTCTTTACCTTTGACTTAAAAAAAAATAATACTTGTAGCTTGCTTAGTTGCACATGTATATAATGCTGATTCAGGACTGATTGAATCTGTTTCATTTTACTATTTGTTTTGAGGATATTTTCTTTCCAGTATAAGAGAGATGAATATGAAGATGTTATTAATGTGGACAGTTTGACAACTGAACTACACTGGCCAACTGACATACTGCAATCAAAAAGTTCTGATTGCTTGTTTTCCTTGAAAAAAAAAAATTTGTCACATTACTCTACATTACCTGATATTTCAGAATATTTTCTATAAATAGCACCACCTAAATTGCATCTTAATATCCACTTCAAGAAAGGACCAGCAATTTTTATTGGGAAGTATACCCACCACATTCACTTTACTGGGAAATTGCAAAATGCAGAGTAGTCTGATTGGAAAATATTCACCCACACAAGTTTGTGAATAGACAGAAGTCTTATGGGACAAAGAAACATACAGTTTACAAGCATCTACTGGTTATTTGTGAATATCCTGTTTTTTCTTCTACTGTAAAGACAGAGCAGATCATGACCTTTTTTTTTGACTGAACTGAACCATTTTCATTTAGTGTCTGAAACAAATAAGTCACTGTAATTCTTGGATGTAATCTGACACAGAATTCATGTCATTTTAATTTTATTAGTGGAAGCTAAGGTATAAGGCAAAGAGCATCTTTGCAACAAAAACAGTAGACAACTTTCAGATTATATGTTGAATGCAAAACAAAAAAACATGAATTTTTGAGGTCATAAACCATATTAAATCCTCACTCAGAAAAAATATAAATGTAACAGGAATTCTGGAACACACTGTACATTTAAGCTCCAGAGATAGACTTTTTTGTCACATCCATGAGTTATTGTATATATTATTGTGGTAACTTACCCATCTGGTCTTGGGAAAGTTCCTGGTTGTGAGAACATAGAATGATCTTTCATCCCATCCCTCTTGTTCAAGAACACCACCTTGTTACCCACCTGAATGAAGACAAAGGTATTTTATAAGGTGCAAAAGTGCTTATCAGATCCCTAAGAATCTTCATCATTTAAAGGATCATGATATAAATTAGGCCTTTTGCATTCAAATTCCATCCCACAAGTAATCTTCACACTCATGCCAAAGTCCCAAAATCACTTTTTTGGCAACTAAATTCAGCTCACCTTAGAGCAAAAACTACCAGAACTGATTTTGACAAATGAGGTCCAGATGAATTCATATGGCAGAGTTAAGTCTTTTAGGGTCTTAAATACTAGACCCCTAGTCTTAGGGTAGGACTGAAAGTCCACTGAACTACTGAACCAATCTTAACTAATGAGTCATGATTCAGCTGGTCTTATATAGGATGTATATTTGTGGTGCATAATAATGAAATAATGCAGTAATGCTAAAAACCATTGGGATAACCAATATTATTTTAATCTGGATCCATGTTCATGAATATAATTTTGGTAAAAAATTAAGTAGGGGAGAGTGGGGCACCATAGGTCACAGGATACCATGGGTCAGGCTGTTTATAGCTCTCCCAGCTGTTTCTCTTCTTATCATATTCTACATACAGGGTGACAAATAATGGATGCTCCCAAAATAAACATTTATTTCTCGAATTCTACAATAGTTAGGAAGAAAATTCAAATGGTATTGTGAACTTAAACTTAGGGAGATTATGTCATGACATGCTTGATGTGGGTACCCTTCTTTGCAATCATGCGATGCAGTCGAACAACGAAATTCCGAACGACAGCTTCGAGGGTGTCATTGGAAATGTTTTCAATTTCAATCTGGATGGCTTCCTTGAGCTCCTCGATGGTTTTCGGATTGTTTACGTAGACTTTATCTTTAAGGCAACCCCACAAGAAGTAATCGCAACAGCTTCGAGGGTGTCATTGGAAATGTTTTCAATTTCAATCTGGATGGCTTCCTTGAGCTCCTCGATGGTTTTCGGATTGTTTACGTAGACTTTATCTTTAAGGCAACCCCACAAGAAGTAATCGCAAGGGTTGAGGTCTGGGGAATAAGGAGGCCAGTCGATTCCCTTTCCTGATCCTTTGTTGTAATCCAGGGCAATAACCCGATCATCAAAATGCTCCTCGAGGAACTCAAACACCTCGCGCGTGCGATGAGGTCTCGCACCGTCCTGCATAAACCAACTTTCTTGCACAAGATCCAATCCCTGTACAACTAGAATGAAATTCTGCGACAGACACTCGAGATATCGCGCAGAAGTGACGTTGCCATCGATAAAAACTTCACTTCACTGGGCCATCTTTCACTCCAAACTCTTTACAAAATGCCCGTCTCACAGTCTCTGGACTTCTTTGGCTTAAATAATATTGTTGCACCATGAAAACTCATTGTGCGATGCTGTAGGTTGCCATTTCCTCAAAAACGTCAACAATGGACAAAAGCCTAATACTGGCGCTTAAAATTTTCCTGCATTTACGGAGTATCCCTAAAAAATTTGAAGTTCATACACCCATCTTCAACAACGATATTAGTGATTCTTATTGGAGCGTCCATTATTTGTCACCCTGTATGTGTGTGTGGGCGAGAGGAGTTGCGATTGTTTTCTGCTATTTGCTGGGCTCTAGCCGGGTTTTTTTCTGTCTTCTTTTTTGTTCCTCTTGTACATGAGAAGGATCTCATTGACAATGATTGAGAAGTAATCTTGGTATGGTGGTTCCTCATATAACGTGGGTGATTCTGACCGCTTCATTGGTCGCGCGACAAATTTGTACCTTCATTTTTGTGTGTTTGTGACAGCTCTTCAGGCAAAACTTTTCGAGATATGAATTAGGGGTTTCGACAGATCTCTTCCTTATCATCCGAGGATGTGCTCTTTCGAATTGGAATATGCAATTCGATAACACGAAAGCGCGGGGAGGGACGTTTTAATGGAAAGTCGGAGATTCCCTATCGTCTCGCCATCTCTCGGATGAAGGAGACGAGATATCGCGCTTTCTTGTGGGAATCAAGGAATTTTTAGCGTTTTGCGACATTGACATTGGTAGATGATAAACGAGTTAAAGCTTTCGATTGAAGGAAGCTTCAGTAGGACTCGTGACTCTGGGGCTAAGCTGCATTTTCTATTTTCCTCAATTCGTACGAGCCAAAGTACGATGTTAGTCGTTAATATTTCTGAGACTGGATCTTCCTCACATTTTAATGGCATATTTATTGTGGTTTTGATCCCGTGTCTTTCCGTCGGTACTGGAAATCGCACCGATTGTATACACCAACATGTTATTCTAATTTCGTTTTCACGCTTCCCAATCTGACTTTAAGGAAGTTTCACACTACGGTCATCATTATGCCATTCTGTTAACATTCTGCTATCAGTATGTCATAACACTCGAGTGCAAGTGTAAACACACTAGAAATTCCTCATCTACTCCACACAACCAGAGAGAACTATGCCATACCGTACCAACGAGTAGAAATCAGTTTGAGTCAAGGTAAGTAATCAGTTGGCACTTCCGTGACTATTATCCCTTTTTTAAAGACAGATTCTCGTTCAAAATTTACAACTTCTGTTATTTATTCCCAAATGGTCAACATCCCTAGATTATTATTAGCGGGTCCGGCACGTGCTTGTCACTTAGGCAAACGATGTATCAGGTTCATTCCCATTTCACTTGTGGAGCTCGGATATCAATACGTATTAAATGGTTGAATTCCACTTTCCCTGGCATATGAAAACACAAAAAAACGCCGAAGTCAGCATAGGCAGAACGAGATGGATCAGTTGGAATGCTCCAAGCCGATTTCCCGCTGGAGGAAGTGAACTTTTCTTCTTGCCTCACGGAGTTAACAATCACTTCTCCGTGCCATTCCCACGAGTGTTGCCCTTCTTGATCTTTCACGATCCTTTCCATATTTTGTTTACGCATGTGAAACTAATTCATGATTATTCACCTGCATTCTGCTCTTAGCGGTCGACGGTTTGAGGAATTCGTCATCGAGGATGTTTGTATAGAGCAGTGCTTCCCAACCCAGGGTCGCGAACCCCAAATGGGGTCGCGAACCAGCAGCTAAAAACCAAGTTTTGTTTTTATTTGAGAATTTAGCGCTTTGTTGGGTGAGCCTGTAGAACTTCGGCCAGTTTTTGCGGGCCTGAATGGTATGACCGTGATTTAGGAGGTCACGCGTGAAAAAGGTTGGGAAGCCGTGGTATAGAGCTATGCGTGCATGTGGCCAACGATGCGGCACGTGTAGTTGCCTCCTTCGGCAGTCTTGCCCCCAAATTTCATCAGACTTCCATGCCAAACTTGGCCATACCTTGTACATGGTGCGTTGTCAGCGCGCTTTTAGACGTTTTCCGCACGGTTGATTCTTTGACTTTCTCCGACCGATGGACGCGCTCCCAATCTTCCACAGTCCAATGCTGGTGTCTCCATGCAACGTCGAGGCGTTAATTTGTGCGTCTTGGCAAAATTTGGGGCTTCATTATTTCGGATTCCGGAGCATCTCCTCTCCGCGTGAAACCATCGTCTGAACGTGTCGCACCCTATCCAAATATTTCCTGTGGTGAGTTTGCTCTAAACAATCGTCGTTATTTTCAGTTTCACTCTGCTCGGCCTTTCCTCCTCCTTTCTTGTCCTTTCCGCGCATCCCTCTGTCGCCCTTTCTCCAGAATCCTATTTTCCATAAAGGTAATGAAATCAGCAGATGATGCCACAGTTTATACTTCTACGTTTGATTTTCGAACTCCTATTCATTCAATAATATGGAAATGAAAGAGTGTTCGAATGTATGGAAATTTTGCTTGAATAAAGCGCAAAATGGATGCGAATACGACCTATGTCGATCCATGGCTTCCTAAGTACATCCAACGGACGACCGCCTCTGGACTTATATCCATCTCTGGACAACTGGACTGCCCGTGGACGAGTTTTGAATCACCCATGGCTACTCGGGTAGTCATCCATCCTTCCGATACTCTCTTGTCTTATAGAAGTGTTCTAAGATCCTTTTCAGGCAAGTCACGAAGGATTTTCGCAGCCAACTGGAAGATATATGCTGGCGTGACGGGCATCCTGGCTTTTGTGATCCCGAGGGATACCATCAACTACACCCTCTTCCTCATGTGCATTCAAGAGTGTTCTTCCCTCTCTCCCAGTGTCACCACCATCTTCGCAGAAACACCACGAACTCTGTCGCCAACAGTTCCCTTGGAATGCCATTTGCAGCTGCCGCTGCTCTTTCTTACAATTCATTAGATCTCGCCTATTCCGCTGCCTCAATTAATTGCGGCTTCACTGTTACCATTTCCGCCCTGAAATGTCATAAAAGCATTGCAAGGGGTGATGGAGAGACACTTCGGTCACTAGGATATAGGAATGGACGAAAATGCGGAAAAAATTCTGAATAAGACCAATGGCCAAATGACAATGGAAGACTCGAACAAGAGAAACACTATTAAAGTCTCAACAACGTGTCCATTTCAAATCAAACGCTGCTCTGTTTCCAATATCGAGCAGACAGTCCAAGCGAAGGAATCCAAGTGTTAGGGTTGCCTCGCCCTTGAATGGATGTTTTGGATGGCTTGATGAGGGAGTTTTAGCCTATACTTAAGCATAGACAACTGAGAGAACGGAGGAATGAGAGTTGTGATATTTAATACTGCAAGACGGGTTGGGGGTGGGTGGGGGGGCACAGCCGCATGTCGCAGTCTGGAGGGTGTGGGGAAGAAGTCAGCTTTCCCGAGCTCCATTGCCTTTCTCCTTTGGCCGAGAAATCATTTTCTGGACTGCCGGTGTCGTATGATATTTTTCCCCATGGGAAAAAATTTTCATATTATTTTTCCCCCCCTCCCTCAATGGAAATGCAGGGAGTTCGTTTTAGTAGAAGTAGAAATGCATGTTTGAGGATCACAAGAGAAAAAAACTATTTACTGACAAAAACTTAAACTGATAATACATAGCTCAACACACAGATCAACACTGATCAACACTGATCATAGCTCCTCCTGCAGAGGACATTGCTTCTTCTTCCCATCCTTCATGGGAGTCTTTTTTTGCCTTTTAATTCCAGGGGCCTTATTACGTATTTCACATTGCTTCGAAGATGGCTTAGAAGAAAGAAAATTCGAACAAGTATCAGCTGTTAGGGATACAAACGGAGGTGGAAAAGGCTCGGAAGAAACACCCGCCCAGGAAGGAAGCGGAGGCGGTGATGGTGGAAGAGACTTGGAGAGTGAGGCGGCTGATGGCATAATTGGGCTGATAACTCGCCTTAGGTTGGATCCGTTCACTTTCTGAGTGAGATCCTTTCCATTGTCATCCCGCAGCAAGAATGCATCCTTGGCTAAGACCTCCCGGATGAAGTAAGGTCCCACGAATCTGTCGAAAGAAATGTCGTTACCTCATGTAGAGTTTGGTTACATGAATGTTTAGCAAGTAATATGAATCATGTCCTACATCGCACTTTGATTAGGAGTTGCCCTTTTCGATCAATGATAAAATATTTACCTCTCTTCCAATTTTCCTCCCATGCGCGTGTCCTTCCTCGCGTTCCGCTTCAGAACCTTGTCTCCAACATTGTAGGCAGGTCCTGACCTCTTTAGGTCGTAGGCGTCCTTCTGCTTTTCTTGAGCTCTCTCCAGGTTTTGCAGACCTTCTTGTCTCCTATTCTTTGGTCGAAGCTCAATTTCTCCCATCCTCTTCTCAATCTCTTCTCCAGTCTCCTCAGTCCAGATTGGATCGGCAAGGGTACATGTACCACGAAGTACCTTTAGCGTACATGTACCACGAAGTGCATTTTGCATCCAAAAACGCGAAATACGGAATTTTCCTCACATTTTACGTTGCTCGCACGCAGTTGCTCCTGTAAGTGAGCGATGCCATCTGCAAACTCTTGACTTTTGAGAGTAATGTGACTCCTTAGATTATCATTGTCGAGCTTCAACCCAGCAATGGCATTAGTGAGCTCTTGATTATT
Organism: Darwinula stevensoni; assembly: GCA_905338385.1. Taxonomy (NCBI): domain Eukaryota; kingdom Metazoa; phylum Arthropoda; class Ostracoda; order Podocopida; family Darwinulidae; genus Darwinula; species Darwinula stevensoni. Next base: position 66,598 of record CAJPEV010000250.1, read on the forward strand.
CAGAATCACGTCAGACATCATCTCTAATTTCGCCACACCCTTCAGCTCTAAGGCAGGTTCCAACGTGAGTTCCTGAAAATACCACGAAAATGTAAGCGCCCAAGATTATTTCAAGGGAATGTTGACAGGAAATAGTCACATAAGCACAAATATAATGAGTAACAGTGGAAACGGAAGAAACGAAAGTGGAAGGATGCCCCATGATCGGAGGCGCTTCGCCGAGAGATTGGAGGTGCTTTCCCATGAGATTGGAGGTGCCAAGTAATGAAATTGCGCATTCGCCCGGATAATAAATAATTCTCTAGCGACACCGAGAATGAAGAACTCGATGGGGCATATGAGGGCAGATCATGATCCTTACTTTTCCAAAAACACATTCTACCAATATGTATGCAATCCCCAGGAAACTTGGGATGACCTTCATCTTCCTACTCTGTCGCTTGGAATCGCTTTCTCAGTCCTGGAAAGAAAAAACGAAGCGTAAGGGCACCATCGATACTATTCTCTCAAATTGCTATAAAATGGAATGAATATCCATCCGAATTAAGACTGTTGAATAGAATGGAACCGAGTGAATGCAATGAGTGCACTGAATGAACGATGACCTACCTCGGATCAAGTCAACGGAATATAATAGGAAAATGAAAGTGACTCACGATCGATAGAGGTGCTGGACACCCAGATATGAGGCAAGACTTACCTTTTATGCCTTTTTGACGGGCTTTTAAATACCGAGGCCCCCGTGAAAATTCACACCTGATCAACGCTATTACTCAGAGATAAACTCATACGTGAGAGTATTCTACACGCGTGCTCTTATTTCCTGGAAATTCTCTAAAATCCCGAATCCCGGAATTGAAGCATTTATTTGAGTGCTTTTCAACCGAGCTGGATTCATTAGCTTCATCTTCATTTGCAGTCGCGGAAACTCACGTATTTCCCCTCCAAGTAAGGGAAGTACGCGATAAAAAAATATTCAGTACATCTAGTTTTGTTTGAGGAGCCGGTTGGTATTCCAGTTGGACGGAACTCGGAAATTCACTATAAACTAGATACATATGAAACCAATTTCCTCACCGATCCCGAAATTATTTCATAAAGTTGAGCGATTCGACTCGTACTAGGACTCCAGAGGACGGAGGAAAAAACGAAAGTCACCGGTTTCTCACTTCCAACAACTATGGGCATTTCCGTTGAAGAAGTTTCCCTTTCTTTTCTTCAAACCCTGGTTGTAATACCTGAATCTGACTCCTGCCAAAAACGACTACGATATTGTTTTTCGCATACGCAATGGTGACTACCGTGTTCAATTTTGCGTAGTGGATTCAGCGTATGAAACTTGCGCTAAGATTGTCGTTTCTTCGGGATAGTAACTTTTGCGTTCTACACTGGCCCGAAGGCGTGAATTCGTCGGAAGACTCCTCTCGCCGAGAGTACGCCCTCGTCCTGACGTGGCGTCGCATGCTCCCCCGCCTGAGAGACTCTCGCCTTTTCTTCAGTGCTTCTCAGACCCTTGCAGTAGGTGTATGTGGCACCTTCAACGAAATCAAAGTCTCATCAACGCTCGCACTCTCAATCCCATTCCATATCCAACCAGGGATGTGAGTCGATCGAGAATGGGAAAATGGACTAACAAGGTCATTTTTAAGTCCCACAACTCCTAAAAATGTGAAATGGAAGTGAGTTGACTGGTGCACTGGAAAAGTGATTATTTTGTAAAGCATCATGCAATTTGATAATAGCATGAACATGTTATTTCCGGTAAAAAGGGAAAACTGGGTAGCATTCATGGGCACATAGCCTATTCCTTGGCCTTTTTGTAGGATTCAAAGATGAGATTCCATTCATTCGGCTTGCGCGACTTTGTAATCGCATATATATCCCTTTGATCTTTTTCCTTCATCCTCTCAGAGATTTCTCTATTTTCTTATCTGTCCTCACCTACTCTCGCAGAAGAATGTTCACAGGTATGCAAGAGCGTCCGAGATGAAGAGAAACAAGCATTTGGCTGTAGCGGCGACATCTCTTGCGGTTCATTTTTGCAAATGAGTAGAGAAAACTAGGCCATAAAAACATATTACATGTGAGATACTGTTTCCGATTCAGAACCTGGAAGTTTGTTGGTGGAACTATGCATGCCATTTCGATATTTTTGGGAAGGTAATGAAATAAAGGTAATTGGAGAGCAGAGGCAAAATATTCTTGCAGGAAATTAGGGCTTTCTTTCCTGGAAATGGAAGTATGGTGGAACAGAAATAAGCACTCGTGCTTTTGTTGGATTCAGGATATTAGGCAACTGACATGAGCAATGGACGGCAGCTGGACACTTTCCCATGCGTTTTCGACGCGATATTCAAAACACGAGAGTCGTTAGAATTTAAGTTCTTCCTTTATCTTTTCCCGGATAAACAGGTGGGAACTTTCCAGTGATACATACAGGAAACAAAGAAGCGCAAGCGGGGAGTCGAAGAGAGACGGAAAGATGGGAGCCCACGTCGGCATTACTTGTATTTTCCTGGTGAGCCTTTTGCAGTGGTCATCCGTGGATGCCGAGTGCAACGTGACCTTCACGGAGCCGTGGGGATCCTTCTCCTCCCCAAATTATCCCAATGATTACAACAATTATGAGTTATGCTGGTATTACATTGAAGTGATTCCAGATGGTTTTGTTTACGTCGAGTTTCTGGACTTCCAACTCCAGTGGGATCCAACATGCTATTATGATAGCCTTGCGATAGCGCAATATGCAAATCAGAAGACAGAGGTCTTGTGCGGGCAATTCGGAAGTTTCAGCACCGACTTAGAAACAATCTTCTTTCAGATTACATTCCGGACGGACGGCACCCTCACTAATCGGTGAGATAGCTTCAGTTGGAATTAATATTGCGAAGCATATCCTGCCGCATGGGGTTCCTGGGTCCTGAGATTCCGTAATTAACTCATTGTCGTATTTTCAACTTCAGAGGATTCAGCGCCGAATTTTGGACCATGATGCCGCTGAAGTGCGAGGAAGGCTGGGAGGAATTCCAGTTGGGATGCTACTTGTTCGCGGACGACCGGAAGACTGCGATGGAAGCACAACGGGAATGCGAGGACGTCGGGGCCAATCTCGCCAGCATCCACAGGGAAGAGGAATTTCTGTTCATCGGTGAGTGTATGTTTCTCATCGCTTCCATGATGCGTTGAGTGGGATTTTTTGTTTAGGAGATCCATGGATTCCCACTTGAATATGCAAGGAAATTCCTGACTGAGACGGAAGGGAGTTTCACGGTTTCAGAGACTTTGCTGCATTAAGGCTTTGTCCAAAAGTTACGTTCACGAATTCTCTCCACATTCATGATGACCGTGGACAATTATTAACGATGCACATTTGAATGTTCAACATGTCTACAAAACTCATTGCATGCGCTGTTTTGAATTATATTTTCTTTCCTTTTACTAGCCTCTTCCGTTTTCACCATTCTCTACATAATGAGAGGTACTAACTATTTTTGTTTGTTTTCTGTAAGGAAAGGAAATAAAAGTATCGCAACATGATTACTCTTCCTTCCGAAAAACCAACAAGAAGTGATAATTGCGTAAATATCCCGATTGCGGTTATGAGCTTCATTGTTCTCTGGTTTTCTCTTTTCTTCTCCAATGGCGGCCTGCTCTATTCTTAATCGGCTGAGATGTGATTCGGGATTTTAGAATGTGGTCGAGGGCAAAAGAGTTGAAATACTTCTGAGATTTAGTGCGGTATGTCTGACAGTGAATAAGTGAGCGTGACTACAAAGCATTCGACCAATATGTTGCATTTTTATCTCCGCAACTCAGGTGAACATGCTCTGTCGTCACCTCTGTGGATCGGACTCCAAACAGAAGATTCGCAACGGAAATGGGTCGACGGGACATCCTACGACTACGAGCTCTCCAACCTCAACTTTCTCTCCGACGACGGATTCGCTTACACGTGGACGGATCAGTGGGTGATGGGGAACTGTGCAAGATCTGAACCAAGTTCTCGCAGGAGTCTGGGGGAAGACTGCGAATACGCCGTTCTCGATGCCAGGGGAGATTATCCAAAAGAAGGGCGCTTTCCATTTGTCTGTAAGAAAGACCGTCCGAGAACTATCTTAAAAGGATTCTAAGACCGGGATTGGTTTTCTAATAGCCGGTGTCTCCTAGGCCTTCTTGGAAGCATTAATAAAATGTGTAAGCAGACGAATTACGGTTTCATGTGTTTCCAATATCTGCATGCATTTGTGAAGTTTAGCAACGAATAGGAGACTCTCCATATTACCCCTTCGACATATACAGGGTGTCTCAAAAGGTTTGGAAATACTTAAACAAATGTGAATCTCTAAATTATTCATGAAATAAAATTATTAAAACAATTAAATGAAATGTAATTCAACCACTTTTAAACCTATTATTGCAACTTATCATGGGCACTGTTCCTGGCTCTTTACACATTCAAAAGTTGCTCGAGTTCCTACAACTTATGCAGGGGGTAATGTGCAATTGTCTAGATAGCTGTGACAATCTGTTCCTCAAATCTTGGAGATTGTTAGGTTTTCTTGAGTAAAGGATATCTTTCACATAGTTCTATATTGAAGAATCCAAGGAGGATGGATTCAGTACAATAAAAGTATAATTTTCCAAAATGTTGTACCTCCACATTTTAGCAAACTTACGCACGACAAACAAATTCCCAGATCTGTGGATTGAACGAAGCGGGTCCAGTCCGTAACAACTAAAATGACATGAACTAACCCTAGTGGACATTTTTGTGAGCTAAGACGAGGACATCGCTTACTGGAGGAAAGTGGGCAGTGGATCAATAAATAAAGAACATAATCGTCCCAGCCATCCAGTTATGCCTGACACTAAGCATGATATATGTGGTAAGAGGTCGAACATTGCTTACACATGTATAGATTCACCAATGGTGCACATGTGGAATTACAATAACTAGTTTGAAAATGTTTGAGTTGGACTTTAATGTTTCAATCTTTGAATTCCGGGCATAATTTAGAAATATATTTATTTTAAAATGTTTCCATACCTTTTGGAATACTCTGCATAATTTAATAATGGGGAAACACATTTTCAATGCCTTTCTCTTTCTTCAAACACCCTCCCTCCTCTTCTCTACGGGATTCACTGACGTCAGGCCAAGGACTACCCATTTGCTCTGAACATATTCTCAATTCTTGATTTACGGGGTCAATGAAGACTATGAGGGTGAATTAGTCTCTCTCGTTGAGGACGTGAAACGTTAGGCCTATCTAGAGTTCATCGAATTATCTCGAATAAGTCTGAGAATAGAATACCTCCAGTAAGCATGGTAACTACGGTGCGCGGCATCCTGTTAATTCAGGGGATGTCCGGATAATATATATCCATATCGCACCATATCGATCAATCACTCCAACCATCGCCTTCTTTCTCAGCTCAACTCATGAACTCAGCACATTAAATGTGTCATACATTAAGAAGCAGAAGATCCAGACGCCGATACGAAACTTGAAATAGTGTTGAATATGGCATAATTTCAGCACGGTATGCAGCAGCACTAGGGAATGGTACTGGAGCAAGCACAGTAAGCCTAATTGAAAGAGGTGGAGATATCCTGTTTAGAAAGAGGAAGAAACATGTCTAGTTTCGTTCCGGTTGATACTCTCAGAGAGAATTATGAGGCGGTTGATGAAAGGCCTAATGATTACGCTAGGGTGTCTGCGCGGCGCTTTCCTCCTGCTTTCGCACCCCCCCTTCCGCACTACTTAGTGGTTGTTCACACATCGAAGCGCAGAGCCCATGATGTTGGAGTAAATTTATTCGTTATTATAAATTACTGATAGCTGCTCATTGAAAACATTTTATGGGAAGCTACATCGTGTAAAATAACCTGTTCCATTATTCAAGGTCGTGGCCCCACTTGTCATGGCACTTCAACAAATTTCAAGAAAGGTAGGCGTCCTTGCGTCCATTTCACCTCTGCTTCTGCACTATCTCTTAGTTTCGAATACCCTGTGGAAGGTCAACTAGATGTGCAAATTCTTCTGGATGCTTGATACATGCTCACACTAATGAGAAACTGTCTTGTTCACCAAAGAGTCCTGCTGATTGCTGATGGAAAAGTAAAGAATTGCAAAAGAAGTTAGAATATCATAATAATGTTTTCTTCTTCATTGCATTGAAGAAAGTATCTCCTCAAACAAAAGAACCATAACAGCTGCCAAAATGAATCATGCCTACGTATCAGGTAAGTATTGAGAAAAAAATGTAAGATGAGTTTAGTAGGAATTCACTGTTGAATATGAAAAATGTTAATTGTAAATGGTTTCATAATCACTCCCAGGAAATCAGGTGGGGCTTTGTAAAAGAGCTTCACAATCTACTAGAAGAGGGTTTCCACAAAGGAAATAAGTATGGACAAGCTCAAATTGACTATATGAAGAACAAGATGAGAATGAACATTGCATCCTAGACATATATTGCATCAGCAGCAGATGCTCCTAAATATTGTAAGAAGGGCCTACATCAGCCAGAGTTCACTCGCTGCACTGCTACAGGGAATTTCCCCTCCGAATTATTGATAGGTGCATCCTGACAGTTCTTCCAAAGCCAATGAAAGAAATTGCTTTTAAAATTTTTTAAAAGGCTTTTCAACATATTGAATTCCAGGAGTCCCTTTGCCATCAGCAATAAAGCTCCCCTTCCACAACAAAATGAACACATCTGGAAACCTATCTTGAAGAAAATAAAGATATACCCCCTGGAATGGAGAGGCCCCAGAACAGGGCAATACATGCATCAAACTTCAAGGAAGCTCCAGTCATGGGCTTCATCATTGACATATTGAGTATTCTGCCGCTTCTTGGAGAAGGTTGTCACGTCATCTTTACCATCCTTAAAGTACAGCTCCTTTGATCATTTATATTACCTCTAAGCATGTGTTGTAGTATTCAATGTGATGAGCTCTCCGGTTAATGTGTTTCCACTATTTATTTTAGATATTTCCAGACATAAAAAGTCTCACAAGACCATCTTGAGCTGCTGTCCTGTGCCAAGAAGAGTAGAAGAGGGATGAACAACAACTCCACGACTCAGCAATTCACTGCAGCATACAAGGGCTATTAGTGCAGCATGAGATAATGAGGAATGACCTTGCAATCTGCTCAATTCTTGAAAAATCCATCATATTCTCCTCCAGCAGGTAATCTACAGATATGAGAATAATTGAAGACATATTTGCAACATACATAAATAATTATGCAGTGAAAGGCATTGACTATTAATATAAACTACACAATACCTTGTTTTCTTAAAAAAAAAAGACACCACTGCACATCAAGGTTCAATGAGAACAGATTCCGATGCTCATATTATTTCAGCATAAAAACTGCATTACTTCAAAGAACAAAAGCAATCAAAGTTGACCATCCAATATGGGCCCCCAAAACTGAATTCAATGAAATATAAATAATTTCAAAGTTAGGTCAAGATCAAGAAGATATTCAGTGCTAATACGTTTATTTATTTTTTTACCTTGCAGGAGCAATCCAGAAATTGGGAACGACCGAGTCTTCGCGTATAAAATGCTGAAACAGACGTCACCCAGCAGCATGAAAACCACCAATTTATTCCATCTCCTATGAAACGTACAAAAATATGTGCGAGATATTATTTAATCAAAGGTCCTGTCGTAAGACCAATGGCGATACATATCCACTGTAGGATCTGCAAGCAAGACTTTCATGATAATCAAGATGAAAGCAGGGACCTAGCCCGGAGGAAGAACCGATGTGGACTTTATCATCCCTGTCCAAGGCTGCGGAACATCTGCCAATCGGAGGGAACGATGCCTCAGGAAAATGTTGGCGAATGGCACGAAGCTGGTTCCCTCCTCGTCCCAATCACCTATCAGAACTTCAGGGGTAGGTTTTAAGAGAACTAGATACATAATTCCTCATCCTATCTTTGCATGCTGACATGCAATCATCACCTGATAATAGCCACATTCATCAATTAGTAAATTTAGTAGTGTCCTCATTGAAGGTGCGCCTTCAGCATTTAACAAAGGGGAGGAATGCTTTTTCAACAGGGAGTAAACTGATGCACATGTTCACTAAACTGGTTTTCTTGAAACATGGGTTTATTTAATGCTTTAATGCTGTGATCTCACAATTACACACATGCGTTTACCTTCAAGAGCTAGACGTTCTAGTTGTTCTGCCACAAGTCAAGAATTTATATATTTGCTCTTCATTGTCGCCTCTTCCTGTGTTAATATGTCTTGTTCTAATATGTGCAATAATAGCATAATGAAGAATAGATATCCGGGCGCATGGTAAATTCATTCTCGGTGATATTTGCTTTGCAAGCCATGCCCCAAATTCCAGCGGTTTGCAGGTCTGTTGGTTTAGGATCTGAAATTTTGCTGAGTATCTCGAATGAGGGAAAATGTCAATTTATTAATATTGTCGAATAAAGTACTGTATAGATCGTTGTATATCTTCAAATGGTTCGCATGCTTTCCTTTCTTCATTCAATCACTTTTTCAATGCGTCTCATGAAGTATCCCATCATCACACCCTCTCCTATCCAGAATCCAGAATCATGCATTTTGCATTTCTTCTAACATTGACTGAGTATGGGTATCATTCCCCCAAATGCTCATTTTTCTAGGTTATCCACCCTAGTTGCACATACGAGGGGCGTTCAAAAATGTCCCGCCTAAGGGGTAAGACGAAGCCTGAAGATCACGAATGTTATTTCATTTTTCGACGTGATCTCCTGAAACAGCAATGCATTTTCTCAAGCGCGATTCTAGCTTAATGAGTCAATAAAAATTATCATAATTGGTCTTCTAACTAACTGTCAACGACCATCATGACGTCATCATCTCTACTGAATGTATTTCCAGGCAATTTTCTTCCGAAAGAGGGAAAATGTAAAAATGAAGGGATCCAGATCATGCGAATAAGGAGGTAGGGGAATCAATTCAAACCCACATTGGCGGAAAGCAGCGTTTCCAACCCTGAGAGGTATGAGCTGGTGGTTTGTCCTGGAGAACTAGCACACACAGGCGATATTCACGTTTCTTCCAGTTTCGTTAAAGGAAGTGTGTGTATTAGTACCGCATACACCAAAGCATCCGTCCCTTGGTTAGGCATAGGCTTACAAAATACATCCCCCCAGGTCATGTACCAGGAGTCAGCAATCTAACAGCTATTCGTGAACCAAGTTTCACTCTGTAATCATTTCTTTAAAAAAATGATAAGAATTTAGCGTCAGTCACAAGATTGGCTGTGGATACTGGCGAGCTTATTTCCTCTAAGGGTCAACAAACATTGCCCCCCAACAATTCTAAAAGTTGTCCAATTCCCCATTTTGCCCCGCCCATGTGGAAAAATGGGGTGCCTCTGCGAGGCAAAACGGGGTGCTCCTCCAGATATTGTTTTAAAAAGTTTTTATTCCTAATAAATGCCCAAGTAGATAGAACAGAAACATCAATGAAATGTCAACAAATATTAATTTAATGACTAGCCGACCCGCAGAAGACTTCTAGGAACTCTTTTGCAGGAAATCCCAAGTTCATTCCGCGGCCATAAAACTCAATGCCTCTCTCATCGCTATAAGCAGCATCCCTTCTTTCCCATTCTTTACATATCCCCACGTACAACCCTCGGAGTCCCCTTTAATCCCGCTAAAGGGAGGATGACTCTGTCGCCGGGATAAGATTTTCGCCCTTACTTTTCCCTATCGATTGCAACCCTGTCCGCTTCGTCCGTGAAGACCATCTCCATCACTTTGCGTGCAAGCGAATGAGTGAAATACACGGATATGGTTACGGGATGGTAACGACACAACCGGCGGCATACTTGCGATACAAGAATAAGCCATTCTGTTCTGTCCCAAACTGATGGGATCCCGCCGCTTTCACCTGTAGGAGTTACTCTCCTTCGCACGGAGGAAAACTGGACTCCAATTATTGTGCGTGGGTTTTCCTGCATGAGATTTCATATCGAGGTGTGAACATTCCTTAGTTACGGGGGGGGGCAAAATGACTCTGTCACCTCAAGAACTGATCCAACTGATACGAAGGCCGGAGACGGGCACCCCAATCCGCAGATGCCTTCCACTGTTTTTCCGGAATTCCCGAGCTCAGTAAGCAGCCCTAAAACGTAGCGGCCCTCTCAACGATATAAAACAGCACCGCCTCCATCCCGTTCTGAAGAATGACCTGTGGAAGAATTGCACGAACTTCGGGTATGTCTTGACCATGGATATCAAACTACCGGATATCGTTTTGATTTTCGTCCGGCCTGCATATTCCTCTTCAACGGTTGAGAGAAAAAGAGTGGACTTAAACCTGTCGGCAATTTAAACTTCGGTGCAAGATGTGCAAATGTGGGTCCGGGCCCTCCTGAAGGGTTCCATCAGGCCGTCAGCTAGGATAATATTGACATTTCTGGCCTAGGCTAGGCGTGTTACAGAGTCGCCAAAATGAATTGTGAAGCCTGGGGCAATATTCACCTTTCCACTTTTATCCACTCCCTGCCGCTTCAAACACATTCACTGAGTGTGTGTGAACTCTTCATTGCAAACGAACACTACGCTAATAAACAATGGGACATACATCATCCGGTGTGACCGTCCCCCCAACCAGGCAAGGGGCACGGGACAAATTGCCCATTTTGGGCCATGAGAACTCAAATAAATCTGCCATGACATGAAACGCAAACAGAAAACTATTGCATGGAAGCGATGGCGCGAACCGCCACATCTGACCTAACGAAAAAAAATAAATACAGAAAATATACTTCGAAAAAGAATGTATCCAAATGAAGAACTTGCAGTCCATCAGTCAAAACGTGACGCGCATTCAGTTCGTCGCACCCTTTGCTTGACACAGGTAAGTATGAAGCCTATGGCTCGGACTGATATATCGTATAGCTCGATGCACCTGGCGCTTTGAGCGGTGGATGGCCAAGAATAGCATAGCCCCATTGACCTGGCGCTTTGAGCGGTGGATGGTCCGGCCTATGTCTAAAGTGACATAGTCTCCAAGGCCTCGCGCGTTGGAAGTGATAGCCACTTTCACAACCACCACCACCGCCTTAACTTTTGACCTCTTCGAATTAAAGTGATAGACTAGTGGCCGCAGGCCGCTAGTCTATTACTTTAAAACTATTATTATTACTTTAGTCTATTACTTTAAAAAACTGCCCCTATAGGTTTTAATGAAAATTTTATTTCTTCTAAAATGTTGACTCAAGGAACTCCATGCCACCCAGCTTCAGCCTTATATGTTTCCTCTTTTTGCTGGCAAAATAAAATGTACTAGCGGCCTGCGGCCGCTACGCTGGCCGTCTAATAGGTGGACATTCACATCGTCTATTGTGAGCATAACGTGTTCTTGACAAACATCTTTTCCTCGCATTATCCATTCGGAACTGACCCGCTTCATTACATTTTCTGGGAGATTCTGTTCCTAAACCCCATCATCATGATATTCCGCCTGATTGGCACGATCGCCATTGTGAACGCCTCGGTTTAGCACGTTTGTATAAGACTCAAGACGACTTTACTGATTTCGTCTTCCTAGCGCATTCAATACTCTCGCATCACCGATTAGCTCATGTGCTATCAGCGTTAGCATATATTGCAGACACCAATGATTCTGAAAGTACGGACCATTTCCAAGAACTTGTTCGAAGGCACAGAGGGAATTTAGTGCATGCGCGGCACAATGCTAGCGACTAATTCCAGAAAATGCCTCGCCACCACATTACTCTGCAAGTGTTGCTCACTGGTGCTAAAGTGTGAGTTGGAGCAGGAGCATTTTTCCATTGCGAAACAAATGCCTCCTTCCTACATCAAAATGTACAGCCTGACATTGCTTTCTCCGACAAACAACTGTAATGATTGAGATGACATGGAGAGGCTTGACAAAATGCCCAGAGTTCCGTTGTGTAATGGTAGCACACCTGACCGGCAAGCAGGAGGACCTGTTCAATTCCCGGCCACCCCGCGGCTTTGGACACCTGAGTGCTGCGTTCCTTGCATCAAATTACTCAGCAGGCTGCACGGCTTTCTTACTCCGGAGCTCAGCATTCGGTGCCTCATGATGTTCAGCGGCTCTACGCTCATCTGCTTCCTGTTCTTCACTGATTTTAGCCATTACGGTTAACAACGATTTAGGCACTTCGCACCGCAACTGCAGTGACAAACGTTACTTCCGCGCCAGCACCAATCGTTTATCTGCAGTGACTGCCTCATCGCCGTCCTGTAGGACCTCATGTAACCTTTTTTTTTCAAGTTCACCCTTACCTCGCAAAAATCGTCACCATTTTGATGGGAGGAGTGGCCCGTTTGCGCGACGTATGAAACAACGTTATTATTTTGATTTCATCAATCATGATAACTCAAATATATCGACCATGACATGAAACGCAAACAGAAAACTACTGCATGGAAGCGTTGTCCCCGAACCGCCACGTCTGACCTAACGGAAAACAAGTACAATAAAGAACACCTCAGCAAAGAATGTATTCAAATGAAGAACTTTCAGTCGATCAGTGAAAACGTGACACTCATTCAGTTATTACCACTCTTTGACAAAGCTAAGTATGAAGCCTATGGCTCAGACTGATATAGCTGGATAGACCTGGAGCTAAAAGCGTTGGATGGCCAAGCCTATGGCCTATAATAGCATAGCCTCAAGGACCTAGCGCTTTGAGGGGTGGATGGCGTTGCCCATGGCCTGAAGTGACATAGTGTTGTAGGCCTTGTGCGCTGGGGTAATAACCACCACCACCACAACTCTCGGGCTCTTCAAATGAAAGTATACAAAATGGCCTGGAAAGGTGTAGCCTTGTAGGCCTGGCCCTTTAGGCAGTGGATGGCCTAGCCTATGGTCCAGAATGGCATTGCATCGTAGGCCCGCGCGTTGGGGATTCCACCACCACCACCGCAGCTTTTGACCTCTTCGAATTAAAGCAATAGGTAGATAGATGTGTGGGAGACGAAAGCTCGAAGGAAAACTATTGATAGTTGCAGGTAGGGTATACCAGCTGCAATCTGGAGGAAACTAAATGATTTCTTGTTCTGGAAAGAGCCACCATGATCTTCAGAGACTACCATTTAGTTTTTCATCATTATATATCATTTAGGTTTTCATCATTATATATCATTTAGTATTTAATATCATTAGGTATTTAATGAATTTTTTAATTTAAGGCATGCCAACGTTCCATGACTAGCATTGGGAACGGAAGCATAGGGACACTTGCAATCGGTCAGTATATTAAACAAGGGAAGTAAATTAAACGTTTCGGAAGTGTAACGCCAACTTCCTCGGAGTAACAAAACTTGTAAAAAAAAAAGGGGGGGAAAACGAAAAAAATGGTCAAAATATGAAGTTAAAAAGCGTTAAAATCTATTTCACCACAAAGGGGGAGAATAAGTATCAGCAAGAAGCGATGGCACGTGAGATAAAAATTATAAAGGTGGTAATTAAAATTCAATTAACATTAGAAAAGACAAGGGATTACGTAAAAGAGTAGGACGCAAACTGGGGTCGTCTCACAACAGAGGCAAAAGGAAAAATGAGTCGAAAAGAAATGGCGAGGGGCAAGGACTGGGAAAGGGAGGAGAGCTAAATGGGAATTCAGGACTGGTTTTAGCATTCTCAACTAGAAAGTTTCGCGTAGCGATAGCCTTCTATATGACGGTTCGGTTAGCCTTCCTTTTTCAATTGGGAGGACGGATTAATCTGTATGTCGGTGTCCTGGATTATTAAATGAATACCTGTCAGGACCTTGTAAAATGAGCTTTGCATAAAGAGCATGTTTTTTGGCATGGTAAAAAAATGATTAACTGTTTCCCGTGCATATTGTGCTTTGGAAACTCTGCAAGTAATGAAATAGATCACGTTAGGGGTGGAGTAGGTCATGTGAGAGAGGATTTTAAACATTTTGCCGCCCAGGGACTGGGAAAAATTGTCTTCCTCTTCAAAATAAGGGTGGATAGAGCAAGTCTCGTTGGAGGATGCAAAAAAAAGCAGGGATTTGGTTCAGTGACAGGGGCTATTCTTGACCAATGGTTCTTAACCTTTTTACTGTCACTATTGGGTATTAACTGTTTAAATGTCCGAAATATACAACCATCAAAAACGGTTTGAATTTTCGGTTCCCTTAACGACTTGTATTCATCTATTACATAAATTGCACATTTAAAAAAGGGAGTTCTATGAACCTTCCTTTCCAGGATTCATTAAATGAGCACTTAACGTCATGAACGCGCTCTTTTCTACAATTGAATTAATTTCAGTTCAAGTAGTGCCATTCTCAAATGGCAGGGATCAGAGGTCATCATGAAGTCAATTACTCTTGTTAGAGGTACATCTCCCATTTTCTGGGATAGTATTGTGAAGAAGTGTGTAACAATAGAGTCACCAAATGGAATTTTCCATCGCATCACCAGTTCACTCCCATTCCGAAGTAAGACATACCCTCCAATAATAATATTTGCACAGGAGCTATGATGTGCACTTATATTTAATCCGCTTAAATTCCCTTCCGATTAGCTGACCTTCGAAACTGAAGCATCCTCCCCCTAATCTTTCGAACGAGTTTCCTGGAGACTCATTGGACTGAGTTACTTATAAAGAACATTTTGTTTCGCAGAAACGATGGACATTTTTTTGGACGTTGGTGGCGACGAAGCGACGTATTTCATCATGGACTTATTGAATATCTGATATCACGGCAGCAGGCGAGGGGGACTGCGGAGAGCAATGCCAACGTTCCCTTTCGAGTGTCATGGAAACTCTCGTGTCCTCGTCCTTCCGTAAGATGGTGAGTCTAAAGCGAATCTGCGATCTTCCGTGAATGTTGCCTCCCCTCTCTTTCGTGGGGTCAACTTGTAAATTTCATTTCACAAAGGCACATCCTCGAATGACAAAGAAGAGTTCTGCTGAAACCCCAAGTTCGTATCTCGAAGTCTTTTGCCTGTTGAGCTGTCCACACACATACACCAGCACAAAAACTTTTGTCACGCAGCCTAGCAAGCGTGCTCAGGAGCGCGCACGTTGTATGTTTGACCTCAGGACCTCTGGTGCTTCGGAACCGCGGTCCTCCGGCTTGACTAATGGAAAGAGAAAAAAAGGAATATCAAGAACGAGTTAAGTATTCCGACATTTACTTTTATCTTGATACTTCATTTCTGCAGAAACGTTCTCATTTCCAATTTAGGAGGAAACATGAGGAATGACATCGCAGAGGAAAACCGGTCCAATCTGAAAATGCCTGCACAATGTCCTTATCATCAATGTTTGAATAACATAGATAAGATCGGATAGTGGAGGAATGTGGGATTTGGACTTTAAGCACTCAATCCAACGGGATTCCCAGTGCTTTATGTTGCATTGGTCCGTGCTGAAGTGTTTTTTTTTCAGAGGGGGGAGCTGTTGTTAAAATGATTTGGAATTCCTGAAAATGATGGTAGGTAAATGTGAATTGTATTTAGCTGATGTGAGAAAAATATACAGGGTGTAAATAATAAAAAAGTATGGAGGATAGCTTACATTTTTGCGGATTTTGGTTTGTTTATATTTTTCATTTTATGCGTTATTGGTATGTTGATAATGACAATGGCACAGTATGCGTAAACCCTAAATGTGAACACGACGCTTGATGTACCCATCATTAGTCAAGCTGACGAGATGGAAGGACAAAGTGGCTGAAATCGTTCAGATTGTCTCTTGCTGTATAGTGGTGAACTGGTTTCTACTTTGCTTATACCGTATCTATGGTTTTTAGCTTTTAGGACTGTACATGATTTTCAGACAATAGTGTAATATATATATAGACGATCGTGACTGACTGACTTACTGACGCTAATTCTAACCATGTTCCAGAAAGGTTAGAAATCTGAAACTTGGTGCACGTACTTTTTGGGTTCCAGAGTTTAGAAAAAATCCGACTTTGCAGGTCGTGGGAATTAAAAGTGTATTCCAATCATAATTAACAGACTGCATCAGTTACTGTACAATCGGCCACATTTCAGTTTCATCTTGTGGGACATACTGAATATTAAAACACCATTCGCAAAAAAGATTTTTGGTAATGTGGTATGGAATACTGGTATATGATGGTATATCCTTGGCCTTAGTCACCTTTGTTTACCTGATTTATTATCTAATCTGAACGATAGCGGTAATTAAACAATTGGTTAGTCACCTTAGCAACATACGTCCTTTATGAACGTGCGAAAGCAATGGAGTATGCGAATATGCGCAGGCGCATCTCTCCACAGGTGGTCTAGAAATCAACATCTGCTGTTTTCTTTCCTTTCTAAATTCAAATTATATCAGGAAAAGTCCGTCATTTCATCTTCATATTAATGAACTGGTATCGCCATTCACAAAAAATATAAATGGACAAGTTATTGCGCTTTGGTGGGTATCCAGGAGTGAAACTATTGTGACTGTGATCCTTCTCCAAAGAAACTAACGTACTGCAAAATGGATTATTATTCATTGCTCGGAGTGTCCAGAAATGCCACAGAAGCGGATATCACTCGCGCTTTCAAGAAAATGGCTCTCAAGGTCAGTGTTAATAATAATAAACTAATATATTATGTTGACATTATTTCCTTATTTCGAGGAATGCATTATTCCTTTACTGTGATCTTCAGTACCACCCAGACAAAAATATGGGAGACAGAAAATGCGAAGAGTTGTTCAAGATATTGCAGAGAGGAAAAGAGATTCTTCTGAATGCAAATGAAAGATCCAATTACGACTTACATCCCAGTGACAATAATGGAAGCGACTTAAACACAACTCCTCCAGACCCAACTGGTATGATGAGATTGAACGCTGGCCATCGCCTATCAGAAGATTTTAGGGAAAAAATGAAGCAATGGTATGCTGAATATGAGCAAATTGCCCTCATCGCTAATTATGGCGACATCAAGGAAAGTGTTGATGAATGGGCAAATGAATTTATACAAAACGTTGGAGTTAACTTACCAAGAGACAAGAAACCACCATTCAATGAAGAAGCATACCAAGAGAAATGCTCTGAACATGTGGATCTATTGGAAGCAATGCATGGCATTATGTCAGATGACGTGTGGACACTCAATGGTATTGGACCAGGTGGACTTACTACTATGGAATGGTTGAGATTCCGCATGAGCTCTTACTCCAATTTTGGCTGTCGCTTCTTTGACATTGGTAGATTCCAAAGTGCTCTTTATTGTTTCCAAAGAAGCACATCGGTAGCTGGTGCAACAATTCTGGCTTCGAAAGCAGAAGAACTGCTAAAATCAAAGCAGACGGAATTGGCCTTGTATTATTACAGAGTACTCTTGGACAAACCCAATCATCAAGAAGAAGCTGTGATGAATATCCTAAAAATTACAGTTGATCAATATATCGGGATTTGGCATGGAAATGACAAAGTGAGAAACGCAATTTTCTCAGCGGTGGCAAGTTTTGGAAGTAATGTTGAATTGCACAAATTGGCGCTGGACGTACTATTGGAGAATGGACACCTGGAAGCAGCCAAAGGTTGTGTCGATGTCATTCTGAAATTGGACCCAAAATATGAGTCAGTAAGGGCAAAAAAGGCAAAGATTGAAGATTTGCTGAGAGTGAAGGACATGAAAGTACTGGAAGGGTTTCTGTACAATTTTTGTGATGATCAGAAAAGGGAAGAAGGTAATTATCTGGTCGAGATGGCAGAGCACCTTAAACAAACTCAATGTTTCTCATCAGCAGGAGATTTATACAAGAAAATATCAAATGAAAGAGATATTGATCAACTCAGAACAGTCCTAAAGGTGGGCCTGCTTATTCTCAAGGGTTTCTTTGTGACCGAAGAAGGAAAGTATGAGGAATCCTTAGACTGCTATCAAGAAGCAGTAATCACATTGCCACTGCCAGAGGTCTTTACGGCAATTACCATGCTAATCAAGAACAGTCACTCACAAGCAGCATGCCATTCTTTGGTAAAACAGTTGACAAGCAGAGATCAAAGCTACCCAGCATCTCATGTCTATATTGATAGATTGAAAGGAAGCCAGAATCTTGTTGCGGTCATCAAATATGAGAGAAGCATTGAAAGGAACGGAAGTCTGAGCAACGTTGAGAAAGCAATGCTCTATATTGATCTGAGTATGGCAGCCATTGACAGTTCGATGCTTGGGACAACATTTGCAATAGCTGCAAATTATATGCTAAAGGAAATGAATGACCATTCAAAGAAGATCGATTTGGCTTATCTGTATTCGATTAGGAATGTCATCAATGAGTTATGTATCTGTGCTGTGGTAGTTGCAAATAAGTTTGAGCAGCCCATCACAGAGCTGCACCTGCTGAAACAGTTGTTCATAATCTTCCATCGAGCAAATGAATTGCTATCAAAGTGTGCTCGCATTAAGAGCTCCGAAAATCGTTCACAGTCAAGAGAACCAACAAATGTTGTTCGAGTCTTACACAAAGAATTCAACTTGATGATGTGCAAGAGCTTTGAGAGGCTAGTCAAAGTAACACCATTCGTCAATTTGCCAATCAGTTTGTCTGCTGACATGATTTACTTGGATTTGGTGGCTTGTGAGTTTCTGGAAACATTCTACAAATCCAGGATTGCCCATCCATCGCCAGATTACTCTGCTCGGATTTATTTATACCAATATCAGCTGCTAGAGGCCAACTGGAAAACTGGAGCACGCGATGAAAAGTCTTTTCAGAAGAACAGAGTTAATACAATGAAGGTTCTGATGAAAGAGAAAGAGCAATGGTCAATCACCCAAGTTGAAGATTCAATGAACTGGCCAGTTATTCATCGATCATCTGAGGGCTGGTTCGACATGGAAAAAAATAGAAATCTAAATTTACCTGGAAATAACTTTGACTCCGTGGAAGGAGTACAAATCGATATGGAAAATGGAACCTTCTCACTGATACTATCCCGCAGCCCCCGTGGTTGCACTGGTTTGTTCAATGACGATGATATCTTGGAAGTCCTTCAGAATGGCATAAGTTCAACAAGTTTCACACTCGAGGAAGTTGATGGTGACCTTCAATTTAATCCATTTCAGGTACTTTTTCATTAATCGAGTGAATCGTTCATGTCGAAATCATTTACGTGCGGGAGTAGTTGATAGATTCAAATTTTTCTTCCAGGAGATGAAATATAAACCAGTAAAGACACTCAGACAGACCAACTTTGTCAAAACAATGCTCCATGCAGACTATTTGTTAAAGATGCTGTCAATGGGTTGCGAAGTATCATCGAAGGCTCCATTCAAAATGCGTGACGCAACTGGTCCAAGTGGATTCGTGACTTCATTACCTGACGAAATTCAAGAATTGGTGAAAGCTATCAGTACGCGCAAGGATGGTCAAACCGTTGGATGCGCTCACAGATTTTGGATTGAAGCAGGGAAGCTCCTTTATCAAGTGTTGGCCGATGACGAAAATAAACTAATGACTTACATGTTTGGGTATTGCCCCATGAAAGTCAGGACTCATATCTTGAAACGGAACGCACATGGAGAGCTGGTCGATGATTGCGACAATGACGATGATATCGATGCCGACATGACACCGGAGAAAGAGTTTGCGGCTGATTTCTCCCATTTTTATGACGAAATAGGAAATCATTTCCCTGTTTTGCTGAGATTGCGGGAGCTGCACAAACTGGGTGCTGTCTATATGATCCTGAAAAATGTTGCTGACAATATGGAAGAGTCCAAAAAGTCCGTAGTCATTGATACTGAGCCGATCAAAAGTTTATTGAGAGAAATGAAATCGCAGATTGAATACCCTATGAACACAACCAGACAGCGGAATAGGTTGTTTTACGAGACTCTTCGGGAAAATGGCGTCTCTGAAAGCGAAGTGGATCAAAAGGAACTGAATAGAGTCAAGTCCAATATAGAAAAACAGTTAGCAGAGGTCGATAGGAAAATCGTCTCTAATATTGCTGAAGGTCTTGAAAAGAACCTCAAAATGCGACAAAACTCATTGAGAAACCTTGTTGAAACATGGTTGAATTACAATGCAAATGAAGCACTAGTCTCCAACATTGCCAACCATTTGAAAGACAGAAGAATCGCAGATTTGAGTCAATTTTCCATTTTCGCTTCGAAGTTGGGAATCTTCTTCAAAGACAGCGAAGATATCTGTGAGGAAGACCATTCTGAATGTGTGTGGGTTCCATCTGCATTTCATAAACGATGTCCGTGTCGCGTATACGGAGGTGTTCTTTTGGTACTGCGGCTGAAAGAGTATGTAGGTGGTAATGGAGGTGGTAATGGAGATGGTAATACAGGTGGTAATGGAGGTGATAATGGAGGTGGTAATGGAGGTGGTAATGGAGGTGGTAGTGGTGGTTGTAGTGGTGGAGGAGGAAAGCATGACAATACGTTGCACAGAAACAATAAGAATTTTACTAGTCCTAACATGGTCCTCTACACCATCAACATTTTCTGTCGAGGTAAGTAACATTTGCTCTATTTTTATAATTGTGAAAACCACCATGACATATAATTATTATGTACACTTCCGTAGAGACCGGTGCGTTCGTGGACACCTACAAAATAGGAATCTCGGCAGATCATCGCAAGACCAAGGGCATACCACGTCGGCTTTACATTCAAATAAAGGCCTTAAACGAAGGTCGAGTTCAAGGTCTAGAGTACGATCACACAAAATACGAATTCCGAGGTCGACACCATATATTCGAAGACGTTATGGATCGAGGAACGTTGGAAGAAAGAGAAACTAAAAAAATATGGGATTACCTCACGAAGAGGGGTAGAAGCATTTTAGGCAACAAGTGTTTCGCAGCGAAAGGAGCAAGAAAGGAAATGGCGTCACAAAACCCCTAAAATCCGGATATTCAAGGAACCGAAATCAAGAATGTAACATCACAGCAAATGACAAAAACATCGAAGGGGATGAACCCCGAATTTAACAGAAGGTAGTAAAAGACCGAACACTTAGAACAAACACTCCTATGCTGGGACTGCTCCTCATGGCCATTTCCCTCCTCTGAATGTTAGTCTACATCCAATGTATGGAAATGTTCTATTGATTATAAACAGTATGTAGATAAATCTAAGAAGTTTGTCTTGTGAAAAGGTTCAACAACGACGATGACTATGATTAAGGTCTTTTTCAAAACCCATGAACGGTAAGGAATTCATCCCTGACATCATTAGCTCGAAACGTAAAGGCACAGATATGATCCTTGAATGTAAGTTTTTCACCATCATATGACATAATGAACAAATTGAATGGAATAGATTCAAAATTGAACAAGGGTTCCAAAAAAAAATATATATATATTTTTGTTTTCCTAGCATCTATTTCAGGGGTGCACAAAGTGCGGCCCTCCAAGGGCTTTCGTGCGGCACGTGAAGAGTTTTGGGGAAAAAATACATTTTTTATGATGATGTAAATGAATAAATGATTTTATGTACTGCGGGATGAGCGAATCATGGACTTATTTGGTGTTAATTCTCTCCCCGGTAAGTACACTTTATTATCAGCCAAAAATCTCGGATATGGAACCATCCTGACACTCTTATCGAAGGTAAGCATGAGGCGCTTTACTGGATTTGACATCCAGGCGCCACCTGTGAGGGTAAGAGATTCCGTAGGACGGCCAGATTCTGCTGAAAATGTCCGTTGCATGCATCATTCCAAAGAGCTTTTTTGCATTCTTTCACGCACAAATTTCTCTGATAAATGCATGCTGTCAGATTCCTCCAAATGGCAGCCACGACATCGCAAATATACCGCAGTAGGAGATTCACATCAAGATAATGTATAACATTTCAGACCACCATCTGACATCCCTATCTATTTCTACAATCCCATCTGGAAGGGGCGAAGAGAGAGTAGGAGCCAAACCCTGGACTTTGCTATACCAACCTCGTCCGTAGGGCTTGCATGTCGTCCGTCTCTCGAAGGACAAACAAGCAGGGACGATGTTGTTGAAATCGGTTCATTCCACGAGGACTGGGATCGTCAGTCGAGCCGTGGCTCCATACCAACGGACAATGTGGATTTGCGAGTTACAGTTTGGTTTCTATTTTTCCGTGCAAAGTCAGCAGAGCGCAGAAAACCTCGTAATGATGAAGAAAATCGCATATTTCAAGACAAGTGGACTCACGAATACTTTGGGTGACATGCACCAATGGAGGAATCGGAATAGTATAAAGAGAGGATGAATAAGTTTACTAAAACATGTTTAAGGAAGTGTTTCTTTGCCATGCCCCATTGAAAATCATTTTAGTTTCGTGAACACTTTATCCACGACTTAAACACGTTTAAAGGCGGTTTGGGAGCCCTTGCAAGGAGAATGTGTAGCGTGCAAGCTGATGCTCCATTTTCCGTACCAAGTCGGCGACGGAACGAGGAAACTTTTGGAATTCCACTCCATTGAACCATTCAAGGGGATTGAATAGACCTCTGATAGTTTGGCAACTCTGGCAGTCCAGGCGAACCTGTCCGTTTTTTGTTGCAGAATCACGTCAAAAACTCGTATCTCTTCATTATTTTCTATTTCCACCGTCGCTGGATTATGAGAGGCGAGAAAAATTGAGGCCCACTCCGGCAAAACAGCATGCTTTATTAGGTCAAAACTAGGAAACATAATTATTTGTATGATGTTCAGCGTGCGTTATGTGGCCCGCGAGCTCGCACCCTACATGTTATGCGGCCCCCATGACCCAAAACTTTGGGCACCCCTGATCTATATTTTAGGCTGTGGTGGGGGACTATCGATGTGCAACCCCCCGAATATCCTCTGATCGCCCTCGCATTGGACTCCCTCCCACTGTGACTAATGCTGCTCATCGAGAAAAGGTCCGTCAGCAGTTCGAGAGGAAGGTCGGCCAAGAGGTGGGAATTTCGCATGAGTCGGTGCGGAGGATTGTCAAGAACTTGGACATGAGGCTTACAAGCAGCAAAAGTCGAAGACAGCTGCTTGCACCGTTCAAGATTCAAGATAGTGATATCAAGAGGCGATTTCGCCCATTTCGATATCACGTGTCGAGGTCGAGCGCTCCTTAATTTCAGGGTAGGCCTATGCCATAAGGAGTACAAGGGGGATGAACAACAATCCAAATCCTCAGCAATTCGCTTCAGCATATAAGGGGCTACTGGTGAAGCCTGAGTGAGGTCGCCCCTCCTTAACCTTCGTTCGAGCGAGTACAGTCCCAAAACTTCTAAACGCTTTTCTTATGATAGTCCCCTGTAGCCCTCCTCTGTACTCTCTCGAGCGCCAACAAATCGCCCTTATTTGTAGGCCTCCAATAGTGGATGCAATATTCCAACGGGGGTCTCATCAGCGCCGCATGCAACTGAAGAATAACGCGAGATGCCCTACTTGCAACCGACCGACGGATGTAACCTAGAATCCTGCTGCATTTGGCCATCGTCGCTTGCGCGTGCAAGGAAAGCTTGAGGTCCTCGTCGATAAAAACTGTTAAATCTCTGGTTGTACTGCTTACAGTACATGTCAAAGGATGGACCACCCGTTACGGTTCCATGTTGCGTCCGCGGAATAAATCCTACAATTCCTCTTTCCCACAAGTCGAGAAAGTGATAGGATTGTTTTCACGAAAATTCTCCGTCTAGATCTCCTCTGTGGATCTCCTCTCCCTTTTAGTTCCAAAAGAGTTCTCAATAGGAATATGAACTTGTTTATGGCCTGGACTCTATGAAAATATATCTTGAATATGTGGATGAAAAATTAAGGGATGTCCATGTTTATTGATTCCTATAATGAGACTAGGCGAGACACATGGAAAAGAGGGAAGGGGAATTTTTTGTTATGTGCGAAAAGCGAGACCTTACCTCCATCTAGTGGCCTGGCGAAGAACTTCAAGGTGTTCACGTCAATAGGAACGATGAGGGAGCATTTGGTGAGTAATAAGAGAGTACATATGAAAAGCTCACAGTGTGCTCACTCTTTACTCCCTAAACGCTTGTAATTTTCTAGGAGTGTACCGTTGTTTCGACTGACATGGAAAACTTTACATTTACATTTATTTAACCTCATGAGCCATTTCTTGCTCCACTCTTCCAAAAGACTTAAATCTCGCTCGGCTCTAGCTCTATCCTCCTCCCCCCTTATGGTAAAACCTATATTGGTGCCGTCGGCCAAATCGTTTATGTAGACCAAAAACAGAAGCGGTCCAAGGACCGAGCCTTGAGGTACACCGCTTGCGACTCCGACCTCCTTCCACTCCTCCCCAGTTACCATCACTTGTTGCTCTCTTCCTATCCTCGACCTCCCGTCTCGCAGATCTAATTTCCCACTTCAACTTCCGCGTGATCCTCCTATATTACTCATAGTCCGTGCTATCTCCCGTGCGCTTGTACGCATCCCATTTCCGCTTTTTATCCCAGATGGGAGCTTTGATTTTACCCGTAAACCAGACCGGTTGCCTCCCTGATTTTATGGATTTCTTGGGGATGCATTCCTCCATGAAGCCCTGCAATAACGTCTTGAACCCCGCCCACTGCTCCTCTACCGTCAGCCCCCGGAGCCGCGACTCCCAGTCGATGCCTGAAACGCATTCACGTAGTCTCTCAAAATTAGCCTTCTTATAGTTGTACGAAACCTTCCTCGGTTTGGCCATACTCTTCGTCCGCTTGATATTCCACGTGATCGCGCAGTGTTCCGAATCTCCCATCTCCTGTACCTTAACGTCTCGTGCCAGATTGTCGTTCGTCGCAAAAACTATTTATATTTCATCATGGACGTTCGGCGATGACCGCAGTGGTAAAGAACCATAACAGGTGCCAAAATGAGTATAAGCTACTTATTGTGAAAAATTGTAAGATGAGTTTCGTAGGAATTCAAAGTTGAATATGGAAAATGTTAATTGTTGATGGTTTCATAATCACTCCCAGTAAATCAGGTGGAGCCTTGTGAAAGGCCTTCACAATTTGCAAGTAAAAGAGGGTTTCCACAAAGGAAATGAGCATGGACAAGCTCATATTGACTATACAAAGAACAAGATGAAATGAACATTGCATGTAGTGCAATGGTAGTAGACGTATAGTAGTAGACGAATAGTAGTAGTAGACATGTAGTGCATCAACAGCAAATGCTGCTATTGTAAATATTATTAGAAGTGCCTACATCTGTCCCAGTTCACTCGCTGCACTGCTACAGGGAATTTCTTCAGAAGTATTGATAGGTGCATCCTGCCAGTTCCTCCAAAGCCAATAAAAGAAATTGCTTTTAAAAAAATTTAAAAGGCTTTCCGACATCTTGAATTCCAGGATTCCCTTTGCCATGAGCAATAAAGCTCCCCTTCCAAAACAAAATGAACACATCTGGAAACCTATCTTAAAGAAAATGAAGATATACCTCCTGGAATTAAGAGGCCCCAGAACAGAGCAATATCTGAATCAAACTCCATGGAAAGCTCTAGTCATGGGCTTCATTATTGACATAAAGAGTATTCAGCTGCTTTTTAAGAAGCTTGTCATGTCATCATCACCATCTTTGAAGTTCAGACACTCTGATCATATATGTAGTATTCAATGCGATTAACTCTCCTGTTACTGATTCTTCAACTTTTTTATTGTAGATATCTTCAGACATACGAAGTCTTGCAAGACCATCTTGAGATTCTGTCCTGTGCCATAAGGAGTACAAGGGGGATGAACAACAATCCAAATCCTCAGCAATTCGCTTCAGCATATAAGGGGCTACTGGTGAAGCATGAGATAATGAACAAAGAACTTGCAATTCGCATTTCAATTGATGAAAAATCCATCATTTTCTCCTCCAGCAGGTAATCTACAGAAATGAGAATAATTGAAGACATATTTGCAACATGCAGAAATAATTATGCAGTGAAAGGCATTGACTATGAATATGAACTCCATAATACCTTGTTTTCTTTAAGAAAAAAAGGATACCACTGCATATGAAGGTTAAATGAGAAGAGATCCCGATGCGAATATTATTACAGCATAAAAAAAACTGCAATACTGCATCGAACTAAAGCAATCAAAGTTGATCAAACAATTAGGGCCTGAAAAACTGAATTCAATAAAATATAAATAATTTCAAAGTTAGGTCAAGATCAATAAGATATTCGGTGCTAATACGTTTATTTACTTTTTCACATTGCAGGAACAAACCAGAAACTGGAAACGACCGAGTCTTGGCGTGTAAATTGCTGAGATGTCATCCAGGAGCATGAAAGCCACCAATTTATTCCATCTCCCATGAAACGTACAAAAATATGTGCAAGATGTTTTTTAATCAAAGGTCCTGTCGTAAGACCAGTGGCGATACATATCCACTGTAAGATCTGCAAGCAAGACTTTCATGATAATCAAGATGAAAGCAGGGACCTAGTCCGGAGGAAGAACCGATGTGGACTTCATCATCTCGGTCCAAGGGTGCGGAACATCTGTCAATCTGGGAACGATCTCTCAGGGAAATGGCGAATGGCACGAAGCTGGTTCCCTCCTCTTCCCAATCACCTATCATAGACCTGCAGGGGAAGGTTTTAAGAGAACTGGATGCATCATTCATTATCCCATCTTTGCATGCTGACTTCTTAGATTCATCACCTGATATTGGCCATATTCATCAAATAGTAAAATTAGTAGTGTCCTCATTATTGAAGGTGCGCCTTCAGCATTTAGCAAAGAGGAGGAATGCTTTTTCAACTTGGAGTAAAGTGATGCAGATGTTCTTTAAAGTAGTTTACTTCAAGCACGAGTTGATTTAATGCTCTGTGATTAAGTGCCTCACAATCAGACGGATGCGATTAGCTTGAAGAGCTAGACATTCTATTCTAGTTGCTCTGCCACAAGTCAAGAAATTATATATTTCGTTTACATTGTTGCCTCTTCCTGTGGCAATATGTAATGATCTAACTTGCGCATTAATTGCATAATGTAGAATGGATATCCGGGCTCTTTTATGGCAAATTCATTCTCGGGGATATTTGCGTTGCAATCCATGCACCAAATTCCAACAGTTTGCAGATCCATTAGTATCTGAAAATTTACTAATTGTGTACCTGGAATTAGGGAAATTTTAAATTCATCAATATTTTCTAATAAAGTACCGCATAGATCGTTGTATGTCTTCAAATGGTTCACATCCTTTCCATTCTTCATTCAATCCCTTTTTCAATGCGTCTCTTGAAGTATCCCATCACTCCCTCACCTATCCATGCATTTTGCATTTTTTCTAAAATTGACTGAGCATGGGTATCATTTCACCAAATACTCATTGTTCTAGGTAATCCAACCTTGTCGCATATACGAGTGGCGTTCAAAAATTTCCAGCCTACGGGGTAAGACGAAGCCTGAAGTACATGAATGTTATTTCATTTTTCGACATGATCTCCTGGAACGGGAATGCATTTTTTCAAGCGCGATTCTAGCTTCATGAGTCAATAAAATATAAAATTATTATTCTTGGTCTTCAACCCAACTGTCAACGACCATCATGACGTCATCATATATACTGAATGTATTTCCAGGCAATTTTCTTCCGAAAGTGGGAAAAGGCAATAATCAAAGGGATCCAGATCATGCGAATAAGGAGGTAGGGGAATCAATTCAAAGCAACATTGGCGGAAAGCAGCGTTTCCAACCCTGAGAGGCATGAGCTGGTGGTTTGTCCTGGAGAACTAGCACACACCGGCGAAGTTTCCCTCGACGCTTCTTCTTGATTGCTTCTCTCAGCTTCAAAGGTAGATTGGCGCAATAGTCACCCGTTATTGTCGTTCCATGTTCCAGGAAGTCTCTTAGAATAACCCTTTGCATCCTAGAAGACACAAGCCTAGATGCCTAAACACATAGAGGACAAAAGGACTAGAGACATTGCCTAACGAGGTGATGGCCTTGAATTTTTATTGAGTGGTTAATCTGGGTTTCTCTGCTAAAAACTTCGGTATTCAGTGTTGCAAGGTCGTAGTAAGGTCGTAACGGTCATGCGCAGTCTGCACACACCATGGCCTCCATACAGTCAACATTTTCATCAGAGAGTGAAGTTGTTAGTCTGCCTGACTGTGACTCTAACTGTGATCTGTGCTCTGGCTGCCCTGTTTGCAGCAACTGAAATTTTCCCTATGCCATTGGAGATTGCATTGTCCCCTAAAAAAGTCACAATCGCAGTGTGGATTTCCCTTGCAGTTAAGTTTTTCAAATGAAAGAATTTAATCACTGCACAAAGCTCAATTTTTCCATTTTTCAAAAAACCATGAGAGCGACGACAATTTCAAGTCCTGTTGAAAAAGGAAAATACTAACTGGGTTATCGGACATGCTAGTTTTCCCCTTGAAATTGAATCTAGAGTCTAGGGGAAAAGCAACATTGTGCTAACTATTTATCTTCCCTCTCAGGCCGGAAACTTTTTGAACGCCCCTCGTAACCTGGAAGCAACATGGATTCCATGTTGATTCAACGTCGGGATGTTGAATCAACACTGAAGTAATATTGGTTCAATGTTATGTGCTACTAGGACATCAATGCATATATATTCGCTCAAGAAAGTAACACCCTCGGCATTTGAGTATCGTTCTTGCTCCATTTGTTCACATCATCCTTCAACACTTACCCATGTCTGGAGTCTTTCTGATTGCCTAAGCATCATTATATCTGTTCACCAAGCCTGTTGGATAATCATATAAGGTATCTTGATTGCAGTATCTGGTCGAGAATAAGTGCGTCCCATAATAATGATTGTATTGGGCCAAAAGAGAGATGCTGACACACGCCAAATATTTATGTATGAAGAGACACGGTTAACCAAACCTACCCCAACCTTAGCCTAAACTAACCTGATCTAATTTTAAAATGTCTCAAATTCAAAGAAAAATTACATGCTGTAGCTTATCCACGCACCCTATCAAAAAGCGTGATGTAAAAATTTAAAGTTGGTTTTAGAGTCTAAATTGGGGAAACTATTTCACCTTTTTGCTCTAATGTTAACATCTTTACAAACTTCAATGCCCCTCTCAACTCGCAATTTGAGTGAATATGGACGCGCTTTTATTCATAATTGCTACATCATGTCTCTTGCAGATATCTAGCTCCAGTATGAATAAACGATGCCTTTTAAATTCCACTGTTGCAATACGGAACATGTTGCTATGGACAATTTTACCGAGAATCACCTGCATTCTGTAGTCCACGCTCCCAAAGCTCACTTTCTCACGGAACAGGATATGTCCTCGTTTACTACTACAGGCCCCATCACGTGCAACGTTTCCCATTCAAGATACTCAATGCGACGCATATACCCCTCGACACTTCTTTCCTGGAGCGACAATTTCAATTTCAGATCGAAGACAACACAACCATCGATAATTACAGCAAATGAGCTATAGAACACCCCTGTGGCATCCTTATGCATCCCTCGTAGGACAGATGATATTCCATAGATTTCCTGATGAAATGTCCCTCGGATGTTCAAATCCCTTGAACACTTAGAGAACATGCGATTCGGTGAGGAATGTGGACGTCTAAAGTGCCAAACCCCTAGTACATCCATAGGTAAGGAAGGAAAATGCCCAGGATAATTTTATTTCCGTCCCACTTGCATTTAATGACACACCAATGTAGCCAATTTTCGAGGAAGAATGACATAATGGGATGTCAACATACATATAGACAATCGTGACTAGCACTCATACCAGTCAGGCACTAACATGCGATGTAAGCGGACCCCAGCGGAAAGTCCGCGAAATGTAGCGATGTAATGTAGCGATTTGCAGATATTAATACAGAAAGAGGTTTAGGGCCGGGAATGAACCCGGGGTTTCGTATTCAAAAGTTCATGGAAATCTTCCACGCGTCGGCTAGTTACTATTATTACGTTTTACTATGAGTGGCCTATCCTGTTTTGTCTAAGAGGATATAAGGTCATCTGCCTTTCCTGGATATGTAGAAAAGGTTCAAAAATAAAAAATAGCCATGTATGTTTACTTTGGCCTCAGATAATCAAGAGATAAGGAATGAACTGCAGTTGACAATATCCCATGCATTCCGAAATGTTTTTTTTTAGAATGGAGATTTGTTGCGATTTTACTTTTTTCTTGGGAAAAAATGGAAACTTTCAGACTTTGCTTGGTGGAGGTACAGATACGACTGAGAAGGGAGCCCAAGACAGACAAAACAATGGGACCTCAAGCGCACATCACCTGCCTTTTGCTTTTAGGTCTCTTCCATTGGTCATCGGAGCAAGGCGACTGCAACCGTACTTTCACCGGATGGGGAACATTCTCCTCCCCAAATTACCCCAATAATTACTACGACGATTATTTCTGCTGGTACGATATTAGGGCGCCGACAGATGGTTGGGTTTACCTGGAATTCCTGGAATTCGACCTTGAATGGAGTTACGCCTGCGAGGACGATAGCCTTGAGATGGTAGGTCATGGTGATCACTGGACAGATATCAAGTGCGGAGCCTTCCAACCTTTCGAAACCCAATGGGATGCCATTCATATTTTTCTCAAATTCAAGACTAACAACTTAATCACGCGCAGGTAAGGTTCTGCTACGTAGAGGTAAGATTGTGGAGAAGGGTTAAACCTTCCTGGTGTTTACGGTCCTGAAAAAACCTCAAAAAGCTCGTGATCATTCCCTGGCTTGTGACTTCAGAGGGTTCTCTGTCACATACGTGACCGTCGTCCCCGAATGCGAGGAAGGCTGGGAGGAATTCCAATATGGATGTTACTACTTCACAAACGAGCGGAAGACTGCACTGGAAGCACTGATGGAATGCGAGGACGTCGGCGCTAATCTCGCCAGCATTCACGACGACGCGGAATACATCTTCATCAGTGAGTAAACACCGCTTTCAGTGATTCGGGGCTTGCATGACTGCCATTTAGCAGCAATGCAAACCCCGAATCACGTTAAGATATTAAGCAGTTAGGGAAATTCATTAAACGTATTACTTCCATGGACGTGTTGGCTATTGCTTTAGGTCGAGGCGCCTCTATTTCATTATGATGTGGTTTGAGGTAATTTTATTTTGGGCATTTTTGGGGCAACACTTCCACATCATAATTTCTGGAAGTTCTCTATAATGGAAGGAAAATTGAGTTTCAATGAGCCATACATATGAAGGTAGTATCATGCACCTAATGTTCATGTATTAATGTTAGCGTTTCTCGTAACGACGAGGAATTATTTGATCTGGACAAAATCTTATAACCAATTAAAAAGAGTTCGTCCATCAAGTAGGAAATGACGCCATCTGTCTTCATTTTGAATAGTTTCCTTTAGCGACTGTTCATATTTCCATTTATGATGTGTAGATGTTTCTACTGATGAAAAATAAGGATTGTGTCACGTGTTGTTCAAAATATTGAAATACTTTGGAATAATTAAATCATACTATGCCAAACTTTTCAGCTAGTATCTCCTAATTTGCTTTCTTTCTGATAAATAAAAAAGTTACTGTATCTGCTGAGTGGTCGAGCATTTTTCCAATGCAAATATTGCGTTCCAAGGGGATTTCTACGTTTCGCCTATGTGCACTTTTGACACGCTTCAGTGTTCCATTGAGTGCATGTGGTTCTAGGGAACGAAAGAACAATCACCTCGTTAAAACAGTTTTTTACTGGGATTCAGGTGCACATGCTCCATCGTCGCCCTTTTGGATCGGCCTCAAAACTCAAGGCTCGCTACATGAGTGGATTGACGGGACATCCTACGAGTACGAGGTTCCCAACCTCAACTTCTTCGACGACGGATTCACTTACACGTGGACAGATAAGTGGGTGAACGAGAACTGTACCAGCAATGAACCGGTTTCTCATAGCAGAAGTCTTGGGGAAAACTGCGCCTACGCTACCTTTGATGCAAGGGGAGACCTTCACAGCAACGAGCGCTTTCCATTCGTCTGCAAGAAGGACCGTCTGAAATCTATTTTAAGAGGGAATTAAGATCGGAGATGGTTTGCCTATAGCCGGCGTCTCTGAAGCCTCCTTGGAAGTTCCATTAAAAGTGATAAGCAGACGGACTTGTTGCATCATTCCTTTACAAAAAAACTGTATGGATTTATTTCTCATACCGACGGGACTTTCACCTACTGTACATACGTTATTCATATTTACGCGATCCATCCTCCTTTCATCTTATGTCTAGCCTATGGCCTAGAATGGCATAGTATTGGAAGCTACCGCTTTCGGCCTTATGGTCTAGCCTATGGCTCAGAATGGCATAGCTGCGTAGGCTACGCGCGTTAGCAGTGCCAACCACCACAATTTTCGGCCTCTTCTAATTCAAATACGTATTACCTTAAATGGGAAGATCGTGCATTCGACTTTCGAGATGTTTTCCTCTTGGTGGCACTCGACGGAATAATTAATTTATTTTACTTTACCAAATTTTCAAGCCTTTCGCTGCCTCTCGCAAGGATTTATCCTCTTAACTCTTTTCCTGATTCCTTTGCCCTACGCTTTATGGCTTGACTGATGGGAGTACCCTTTGAGACGTCACGAAATATTTTCGCACTGGTATCTAATGCCTTCTTTCCGAGATATTTCACCCCTTCCTTGACGAGTGGGAAGGTAAACCGAGTAACACTCGCCAACACGTTCCCAAACCCGTGTCCCCCTGATAAAGCTGTCCACTGTACACAACCAAACCTCCTCTTACTTGATCGTACTTGATCCACTTTCCGTACGGGCACATAGAGCGAAGTAAACAATGGAGAACGAGAAGGGCAAATATGAAGTTTCACCATCGACTACCCCTGCTGAAATGGAAAGTGGTCTCCCGACTTCGATCGTACGAATATATTTTTTTCGATAGGTAAGATAATGAGGATTCTCGTATGTCATCTCGATCGTTTCACTTGTTTTTTTTAACCGTTCTCGAAAGCGGTACCTTCACGGGGCAACGTACAGCGCTTCGATGATGTTGCAATAAGCAAATATAGCTTTCAAAGGTTCTGCATCGGCCACAAAATCCCCCATTATTTTCGGAAAAAAATATTCATTGGACTCGCTATGGCGCGGATGACGAACCCATGCCGAGCGGTGATGTCGAGGGAGGAAAACCTAAGAGGTGACTAAGTACTGGAGAAAGTTCAGCATGACTTTGTCGCATAGAATTTGCATGACAGTACGACGTATTGTAATAAGTTCTCGCTTGTCCCCTCAAGTAGTTGTGCGGTACGACTTGTATCACGTCTTCCACCTTCGAGTAATAGCCGTGCAGAATTTCGTACATTATAATTTTCTGTCTGTATTAATTGAGATAAAGTACACGTTGACGGTTACATTTTCCCAAGAATTGGGGGGCATGCGATCTCCACCAGTCCAGATGAAAAACACTCCTAAACACACTCACACACGGATAGGAGGGACCTCGTATGAAGCGAAAAATATCCGTCACCGAGAACATACACCCCTTTCATTTACATACTTGAACCATCCCGCCTCGAGGGATGAGGAAGCAGGCGTCATAACTGGGGAGGAGGCAACACCATGGCCTCACACTTCTGAATGGTGGCCCGCTTACCTCTTTCCACGAAAACAACGGTCTTGTCCCCGTGCGGCGTCGGCATCCCTTTGGGCGCCATACCACATATCTCTCTTACGTGATTCATTTCCATAATGATTATAGGCGGGCGGGAAATTGGCTAATTGTTTAAGGTATTACTGTAACCAATGTGGTTTGCCGTCATAAGTTTCCTCAGAAGTCAATACTGATTCCATCGTGCCTTCATTCGATTTATTTCTTGTATTTATTATTGTCTTCTCTTAGCCATCATTAATCAAACTTGAAACATGCTACCTTTTGTCATAAAGTTGGCATCTATAGGAAATTCATTGCTTGTCTCTCTCAACCCACGTAATGAGTAAATGCACAAAAGGGACGCATACTTTCCCCGGTTTGTTCGTTAAATTCAGCATCGTACTATTTGTCATGATGTCTGCCATCAGTATGATGGAACGTGATTTTCCATTTTCTGAAAACTGAAACTTCTTTAATGGGTACTTTCCTCAAATTTATTTCACATTTTTCAGCCTGCGAAGGTCATGTGTAGATTGGAACACGTACCAACGGCTCATTTTCCCACCGAGCAGGATATTTCCCTTTTTACTCTTCTTGGCCCTGCCACATGTTGGGTTTCTCACCCGGGGAAACACTGACTCGATGCGACGCATTTACCTTTCGACGCGTCTGTCCCAAAGCGGCAATTTGAAAGTCCAGATGTAAGACGACTCAACCTACGATCATTCCAGTCAAACTCGTCCTCGCTGCGTGTGCAGTTCTTCTGCAATCCCGAGGAGTGCTTGACTCGCGCGTGCAATGCTTACGAGCTCCTGGAATGGAGAGAGGAACCGAGGACAGTGCGCGCCATCGAAATATTAGGTAATTCGATAACACCTTCACGAGAATTGTACTCGATGATGCGACGAAAGAAGCGAAGGCAAGCAAGACAAGGGCATGAATCACAATCTATGGGGTCTGACGCAAATATTGTCAAGTGAATTCTAATCTTGAGAAAGAGAAACCGTGATACGAATGAACGTGGATCTTTTGAAAACTTGAGAAGTGTCTATACGTTACACTTTGTTGAAGCGAAATGGAAGCATCAACAGAAAAGGGAAGACTTTATTTTTTCCGGTTTAGTCTTCCAAAGGTTGTTTCGATTGCGGTCCACGTTTATCCTTCACGGTTGCACATTTTTCCCTTTTTAAATGGTTAGTTTAATGATTAGTTCATGAGGGTGAATACAAATTTTACCTGGATTAATACGTAACTCTTTCCTCAATGCCTAGAGGAATATGAAAGGGGGCTTGCTTTATTCTGGAAGGATGTCTATGCTTGGCCATAAATTGAAATTTTGGAGCACTGGATATCCTGCCCGTCCCTGTAAAGCAAACTGTCAAGGACACACATTCTGACGCAGCGACTTAGGATGTGATGAAGCCCTAAATCGTCCAAAAAAGCACATGTCTACAAACTAGTATCACTTCCCGATGTGTATGGTAGTCCTGCATGTAAGCTTCTCAGAAACATGCATTTCACTTACGGCATTATGTCTAGGGCAAATTAGTACGTTCATATGTAAATCTGTTTCTATTAAGGGAAGTTTTGGCAGCGGGATTTAACTTTTCTCTTTCTCATGAGAACAATCAGTGTTGCGAACTATATTTGACAATGTTGGCGTTAGAATCCAATTCAAAGGAGTAAACCATAACCATGGTATTTACATTACATTCTATTTACAACTATTTCATACTGTCGTGAGATCAGATCGCTATACATTTGCTTCATCTTGAGTGATGGAAAAATTGCAGTAATTGCGAAATTTCTCTTAGTGAAAATCAGAAGTCAGTAGAATAGTGGAAGTCGACTTAGGTTTTTTTTCCATTGAGATCTACACTCATTTTAAGTGTCCTCCCAGCAATGCAACAATGACATTTTTCAATATCTCTGTTATGTATGCCTCTGAGCGCTGTAATCACAGAGCGTTTGAAATCATTAATGCTCTGTTGATTCATGGAGGACATATTATCCAAGTCCCATAGGAAAAAATATGACGCTTTAAAATCAGGAGAGATTGCTGGCCATAAGATATCCCTCTCATGTTTATAACGTTTTCTCTTCAAACGTATCAACGGCTATCTCAATCGATGGATAAAATGGGGGGTTTCTCTAGGAAGAAATAAAAAGCGTAGCAAAGGATATTCATAAGTCATTATGCATAAATCCATTGGAATGCATTCTTGTGCTACTTTGAAGAGAAAATTCAGACCATCCAATAAAAACCTGATGAAACACTCCCATCGAAGCCAATGATGAAGAAGATCATAGATGAGTCTGAAAGTCTGTGTTTGGAAAGTCCTGAGCTGAGCTGCTTCATTTCTCCAGGACTGGGAATTATCTAGGAACATGTAACATGTTTTCTTGTTCCTGCTCGAAACTCAGGCGCATAGTTTAGTGGGATTGTTTCATAATAGCTTAGTAAACTTGCTTCCAAAAAAAGTTTCTTTTTACGGTTGTCTCATGTTATAAGCTACCCTTTCTGGCCTGGCATTCTAATAGGACTGATGTCATCAGGATTTCCACATCGTTTACATTCCAATATCAGGTTTAGGCCACAAGTTTTATATGAATCACCTGATAATGCAAAGTAATGCAAACAATCCAAGTAGAGATACCAACGGAATTGCCTACATTTTCGCCTGCAAACTGGCTTAGATTCAAAAGCCTGCAGAATAAGATCGCAAATGACCAGTCAAGCTGCATCACGTGCGATACTATTTTGAGTACGATTACAGCTTTATCGAACATAATTCTGCAATAGAATCAGATGGGAGATGCAGTGCTTCTCCAATCCCAAGGTGGCAGCCGGGAGTACCGTCCGTGCCTCCCTCGCAGCACAGGATGTGCCCCTCCAGTCTATATACGCTCTATGATCTACACATACCTGTACTATTCTGCGCATATTTCCAGGTGCACGCTCCAACATTTCAATGGGAATCCCGACCACGACGTCCGTGATGTTCTCCATCAACTCTTCAACTGAATTGAGATTGTTTTGGGAGGCTCGCTCCTTCACATATCCATATAATAAATAATCCGATAATGTAAGATTTGAGGACATGAGTGGCCAAAGCCCCTTTGAGATCACGTGTTCCTTGAACACAGCTCGTAAAAATCGCATGCCGTTTCATGCTCTGTTCAAGTCTGTATCAGATGCCGTCACAATTCCATCCGCTAAACCAGATCTCCCAGATTGCAGACTTAGTTGGCACCACACGAATGTTGAACTTCTTTCGAAATACCTCTTGAGACAGATATAAGATTTCCTACGTGCTACCATGGTCAGCAGGCAGTTCAGATACCTTGCCGATCGGAAATATCCAAGAGCATTTCGTCTGGGTTAGTCTGACATCATAAATCGATGCATCCTTGCAAGAACTGTGGGACGCCATCACTTCAAACCAATGGACCCACCTGGTCTCTAGTATGCTTGATGGATTGGAAGCCCTGATAGCGATAAGAATTGACGTCACGAAGTACTAAATCCGATGCCTTTGATGACTTTAGGTCCTTAAAAATTGACACACTAACGTTTAACGTCAGGCTAAATTATAGGGGAAATGAATAATTCGGCACGAGCGGTTAGGGCTAGGCAAAAGGTTCGGCCTCACACGACATATAGGAAAAACCGTCTTAAGGGACGACTGATGACAAATGAAATAACGGTAGCTTAATTCACGTTTTAAAAGAAAGTGGGACATATCACAGACTCGTCGAAACGCTCAGAGGACACCAGACGGGTGTAGCTGCGATGAGAAGACTAATAGGGATGCAGGGGACACCATAGGAGAATTGACGGTGAGGTTTGGTGTCAGTTCTCGGGGATGAACCAAACAAGGAGACGACAGTAGCCAGACTTCCCGGTAGAACTTAAGGATCAGAACACAACGGACTATACCACGGGAAATACAGGAGACTCCATGGTGACGGGCTCTCGGACAGACTTCAAAAGACAGTCTCTCTGCCGCACGTCTGACAGAACGCACTCCCGAGAACGATTGCATCGGACAGACACACTGAGCGGAAGACGTCCGTGACCGGCGTGACAAGAAGTCACTCCGGCCGCGGAACCCCCCCCCCCCCCCCCCCCCCCCCCCCCCCCCCCNNNNCCCCCCCCGCCCCCCCCCCCCCCCCCCCCCCCCCCCACAAACACACACTGCATCAATACAGGACTTCACGGCCAGATCCCTAACACTGGCATAGCCCATACAGGATCGCGGGTTAAAGAAGCGGTAGTCTGAGGCTCCGAAATGGACGTATTCGATATTTTCAGCTAATGTTTATCACACGACACCTAACCCGTTTAGAACATATTACGTTACATGGAGAGTCAATCATCCTATCATCCTTTGTAATACTGCGATCTGATGAAGTTTACATTTAGATTATTTCTAAGGTTGTCAACAATGTCGGGGTTTTTCAGCACTATCGTCCAATCGTTTTTAAATGGAAAAAAAAGAAAAAAATAGGCAAAGAAAACCTGCTTGCCCGGATCATCTTGTATGTGGATGGTACATCTCATACACCTATGAAATTGATTCGGATTTTCTTGAACAGTATATTATCAGAGTAGCTAATAAATTCATTATTCAACATCAATACAAAACCTAGTGGAAAATAAAGAAAGCCTTTGCATGATGAATGCTGGAAATGATGAATGATGATGATGAATGCTGGAAATCATAGCGCACAGTCTCAATAAAATATCGGAAATAGGCAGTGAATGAGCTCCATGTTTCAAAGTACTTCTCTACGATGCATGATTCCAAATTAGAAAATCATCGATAAAAGGCTCAATTATCCTGAAGTCGTAGCATCAATAAAAAATCACGCAATCCGAGGCAGAGACGACAATATTCCTTGGGCTTCAGGGCGATTCTGAGGTTTCTCTTGAAGCATTTTTCGGATGAGGTCAAACTGGAAATTGAAGGATAGTTCCCATCACATAAGTTGCTCTTACAATTTGCACAGGAAATGAATCCATAGCAATAACGGTTTAGTTTCATTAACCAACCTCCGCTTTGCAGCTATTTTGCAGTTCCTCTGGGAATTTTGCGTGCCGAGCTTGAGTGAATACTTGATCTCTCTCCATCTCGGTGCTAAAAGGTGTTATCATCTCCAAAAAAATTAGGCCAAGTGTGTAAATGTCCGAGTGATGATCAATCACGGCACGGTTCTGCCGCTAGATGAAAAGAAATGAAAAAGTTATCACGGGAAGCTTACGGTAGTAGAAGACTTCCAAGTCACTGGAACAAGAGCGAAAGCTAGTATCCAGGGTGAATTTGAAAAAAAAAGGTTTCACACTTGTAGGCGCCATATCTATTAATAATATTAATTAGGCGCCATATTATATTAATGAAATAGATAGGTGAAATTGCAGGGGTTGCTAAAGAGACCATACGGATGCGAATGATACAGTTATCATTTTCCAAGGGAGGGCTCTGTGGTTTCACTGGAATATGTCGCATATTTCCATCCATTCCACGTGTATAATTGGGCCAGTTGAGTAACAAAAAATGTCAGTTGGCATGAATAATGGCGATACTCTACGTCTTTCTGTTCTGAAAATATGGAAGCATCAGGAGAAGCCAAATCTGAAACAATTGGATGGAAGAAATACGAAAACCGTTGCTTAAACTGTTACATCAGTAACACAACACGCATGGCCTTCCTTTTTCCATCAATGAGAGAAATTAGACAAATTTTACTGAAGTAGGTGCGAGTATTTGTGCTCCATAAGACACTGTTAAAATAGAACTTCTGGACCAAACATGTATAAGATGCACATGGTTTAATTTTGAGTATGGTGTAACGTCATGCGTTCGTTGCTGATACGAACGATGGACATATGGCTTACGGTTTCTCGATTGAATTTCTTTTTCAATTGTCAAGTGTTTTCCGTTAGGTTCTGACCGAATTTGAAGTAAAGCCAAACAATTGGTACATGATCATCGATAGTCAAACGTTCTTCATTCAAATTCTTCTAACTCCTATCAATTGGAATCGATCACATTGGAGACACAATCCATCAGACACACGGCAAGGTGACTCAGCGTTACAGGCGTGCCGTCAAATGTGATCGCCTTTAAATGACCGCCAAATCTAGCATTACGAAGTAATTAATTTGCAACAGGTGGGCAGGGGCTCTTTACACACCCTGTAATAATTGCCATATGCAGGGTGTCTTTTTAAAGTAAATTAAAATCATACCAAAGTTGCTATGGCTTAGAATGGCATAGCCTAATAGGCCTTGCGTGTTTGGCCGCGGAATAGCGACGGGCATTCACCACAACATTTCAGCTTCTTCAAATTTTATGGCCTAGCCTATGGACGAAAATGGCATTGCCTTGTAGGCCAGGTGCTTTAGGCCGTGGATGGTGTGGACTATGGCTCGGAATGGAACAGCGTTTTAGGCCTCGTGCGTCAAGGATGACAGCCACCACAACTTTCTGCCTCTATTAACTATTAATTACTCTTTGTTTTGAAAATTAGGACAAACGGGTTTGATATCGTAGTAGAAATCAGAATTTGGAGATGAATGCCCCAGGGGCACACATTTTGGAGGGAGATGTTTCACAATAAATATTTTTCCTTCAGTCAAACGAAGAGACATGTAAAGCTAAAACTTTGCATGAACGTGTATACAAGGGCTCTGTGTTAAGAGAAAATGTCAAGCTTCCGACACATTCCGTAAGGGGACATTTTAGAGAGGGTGGCATTTTCAATGAATTTTTTTCTTCTAGAAAAATGGGCAGAAATAAAAAGTTGAAACTGGGCCCACGCATAACTGACGTGATATTCAGTTCAGGAAGAATTCTTTTTTACAGTGCATTCCCTTAAGGCACAGCCTTTGGGCGGATCGGCTTTTCCAAATATATTTTTGCACCAGCGATCAAGACAAACGTATCAGGCTTCAGTATTCTTAGTCTTGATTTCAGCGAAAATTCTGTTATATATAAAACCCCCTTCAGGACACATTTTTCTGCACGAGGCGTGTTTCCCAAACTTTTTCCCATCCAACGAAACAGAGGGCGACTTGGAACTTGGTACTTCATGGATTGCTGAGGAAGTTAATAATCCTACTTTTGAAATGCAGTATGTCCCATGAGGGCTGGTTATGGGATGTAAGTATTTCAAGATATATTATTCACAGTTACAAATGTGGGAATTTGAAGAGATCTGAATATGGGGACCCAAAAAACGATTAAAATCGCATTAATATTATCAAGAAAATAACTTTTTAATGGACCCCCTGCTTTTTTTAAAATTCCCTTTCAAACCAGCAATCATTTTTTCATGCAGCACGCTTCCAAAAAATATATACCCCAAACAATTCAAGCGCATGTAGTTGGCTAAATTATGATATAGATCTCAGTGAAACCATTTTAAAATCTAAAGATCTCCGTATGTTTTTTTCCCAATGAAATCACATGATGGGCAGTAACTTCACGGAGTATGATATATGTATCTGACCCAAGAGGTTTTACCAGATTTGTCCAAATGGATGTTTCAAATCAATAAATACATATTCTAGGTTATGGATAGCCAACGGTGTGACAATAGCTAGTTTATTTGCCCTTCGGGGAAATAAACTCAATAGTGTGTACTGGTACTGGTCTATACTAGTATGCATATACTTTTTCAAACCGGAGGACCAGAGGTTAAGCATATTGCAGCGATTCTGGCAGCTTTCTAGGTCGAAAGACAAGTATGTGTTAGTGTGATTGTGTGTGTGTGAGTGACAGCTCTACAGGCCAACTCTTAGAGACGTGAACTTTGGGTTTTACAGAACTCTCCCTTACCATCTGAGGATATGGCTTTTCGAAATGAAATTTGCAAATCGGACGTACGAAAGGGAGGGAGGCAATTTTCGCTGGAAATTTGCTATGAGCTCTAGTTTCGCCATATTTCCGATAAACTTTGGAAGCGAGAGTTATCCTGGTTCTGGAAAGGGAACGATAGCATCGCTCACTGCAATGCCTTCCGCATGCTGCAGTGAGTCCAAGGATTTCAAGGGTCCATGATGAAGTAGGTGGCAATTCCTCAGCTCGTCGCCACATGCGTTCACATGGACTTTCCCAAAGAAACCCATTACCTTATTTTTCTCGTTTGTTTCCATGGCTCAAAATGCAGATTTCCAGAATTGCAAGAACAACGCATGAAGGTCGGCGAGAGCGAGAGTTTTTCAGTGTTGGATTGTTTTCCCGTATCGCAGTCGCACCGGTATATGACAAATACTGATGTTCTGTTCGGGAGCTGGGATCTCGCAACAAAAAAAGTATATGGTGATTTGCGAATCGTCGCTCTCCTGTGTGCTGCATGATACTTTTTTATCGCTTCCATTCGCGTTCTTTTCCCTCGCTCCATTCACATGATCGAGTGCCGAGGAAAATCACGGGTCCAATGAAACCTGTAGGCTTCAAGCATATAATGTCGCCCATGTAGCACATAAACGCATTCGAGAACGTTTAACGTATTCTCTAAGAGGTCTTTGGACGGCCTATGCACAATAATGAGCACCTTTTGTGCTCTCAAATGAGGTGCCTTTTGATCACAAAACATGCTGCCTTTGACAGACATTTGTCGAACGTTTAAGGTGCTTTCCTAACGTACACCAATGTTATCCATGTGACAATGACTTGAAGCAAAGCACCATCGAAGCTAGATGGGGCAAAGGTAGTCTGTAAAACGTGTCATTTCCTGATATTTTTGAACTCATTCCCATTATACCTTCCACAGCTCAGCCCATCTATCTCCTCATGAACCAGAAAGGAAATACAACTTTAATTCTTGAACAAAACGGTCTTGAGAAGTAACTCCCTCCTGGGAATCTACATAGGTCTACATATAAGTCTGGCTCGAAAGACTGAGGGAGGAGGGTTGAAGGTGACTTCTTGGGGAAGATAATGAAACGGTAAAAATGAAAATACTCATCATCTCTCCTTTGAAAAGGCTATTTAGTGGGTGGGTTGTCCGACTACGAATATAGGGTAGCTAAATATGATTATAGTTTCAGTAAGGCTTACAGTAAGCCCAGTGCTTCCATATCAGACTATCTCTGACAATTGAAGATAGTACTTTCAACCAAACTAATCTACTACGTGGGTCATCCCAAAAGTTCGAGAACATTTTGTTCTACATCCAGTTGAAACACCAAATGCAGCATTATACCAAGTGAACTTTCTCAATATACTGTACTTTCCGCGCAGCTGCAAACACTTCTGCTACCGTTCTATCAGCTTCTCGAATCTTTAAGCAGACTTGTTTGCTGGGGTCACTTGAACCCACTGGTTCACAGCTGGAGCATGCTCCAAGAGTGCG
This sequence comes from Darwinula stevensoni, assembly GCA_905338385.1. Lineage (NCBI taxonomy): Eukaryota > Metazoa > Arthropoda > Ostracoda > Podocopida > Darwinulidae > Darwinula > Darwinula stevensoni. The sequence continues at coordinate 109,499 of CAJPEV010000250.1, forward strand.
CCAAGGTCAGGTCGCCCTGGGCGAATCATCCACTGGAATTCATTCTGCTTCAAAGCGATCCAAACCCTTATTTATGGCACTTTTCCCGAAAGGTCGGTCCCAGTGAAGTTCTTGCAGCTCACGACCTGATACTTTTTCTGTTTCCAAAGAAACCAAATCCCACTTTCGCCAGACCCGATCATCTTTTTACTTAGTGGTAAAATGTAAGTCTACTTAAAAATGTGATATATTTCCAACGGAAAAGAGCAGGTACACGATCATTCCTACGTTAGCACCATGAGACATCAATATGAACACTATGATGAGACCGTTGCTGCCGGATCACATTCAAAACAAATATTCACATTTGTTCTCCAACTTTTGGAATGACCCACGTACTTCACGGCTTCTAACGCAAGCCATGAAGTACGTGATTCCATTCAGTTCAAGAGGAGCAGAGCTCCTCTTGAACGGAATGGAAGTTTAGGGATGAAAAGACCGTATTCGAAAAGTCTATTGCATATTGGATGAATCTTAAACTAGATGGTTTAATTTAATCCCGTTCTTGGAAATTTAAAATGCACGCCCTTGAATTCACGTAGTTCAGGGAATGCAAGTTTTGAACTATTTTGTTCATAGCTTTGAGTTTTGGACATTTAAGCAGTCAATTGGAATATCCCATGGATGCTAATGGAACGCTGCGTTCAATGAAACGTTGATTGAACACGTTCGGATGCTACTGGGGTGGTAGTCTTTGAAGATCATAGTGATTCATTTACAGAGCACTTCGTTTCCTCTGGTTTGCAGCACTGCCAGCTAGTAATTAGCGAAAATCCCATTATCTTTGCAGAATGTGAATTATTTGCAGGAATACGCTGAGGTTTCCGGGAAATGTTGAACAAACCTGCTCTGGGCTCATGTATAGCTGCGTGCCCACATGATTAGTATATTGACCATGTGGATTGGATGCTCCTGGAGCAAGTAAACTGGTAGGAGCATCTAACACCAGACCAAAGTCGCCAACTTTTACTTGTCGCTGTTGATCAAAGAAAATATTGGAGGGCTGCAAAAATATTAAAATCATGTGAAACTCATTTCATGACTCACGGTATGTTGAGCAAGATTCCATCATTTACATTACAACCCACCTTGAGATCTCGATGGATTAAATCCTTGGAATTGATGTACCTTACTGCTTCCAAAATTTGACGAAAAATGGATTTTCCTTCCAGTGCCCTATTCTCTGGTTCCTTCACTTTGGCGAACCAGTCCTTCAATGTTCCTCCACAGCAATGCTCCATTTGAATGCATAAATAATTAACTGATGTGAGAGCAGTAGTTGAGGCAGACAGATCTTGTTCAGTTTCATTATGACAATTTTTGGATACAGAGATTTGTGTACCCTGAATCGTGTACAAATTAGTTCCACCGGAATGAAATTCCACTCCACCAGAAGACGTCACAGATTCATGTACTGCTGCCAGCATTCTTGGATGTGGCCTATTGGTATTCTGAGAGCCAGCACTCGTAGAATCATTCAATGTGAGGACCGGATTCGTATGTTCCTTTGGTTTCGACAAGGCAAGACTGTAATGAAAATGAATTGAAATTTGTTGAGGTGGGAGGTTGCGGTTTGTCGTACATATGTATTTGCTCTTTAAGTACAGGGTGATCCAGCCTCAGATACCCTTCTGAATGTGTATGCGCGAAAAACCCACAAGAAAAAAGGCAATACGCGTCTTCGTGTGTTGCCAGCAAATAGGATTTGCTATGTTGGGCAAAGTACAATGGTAGAGTGTTACCTAATGTCATGAGTGTGTTGACTTAATTGGACTATGGTCTGGCTTCAAAGTAACCTTGTTATGTAGCTGTAAACTATACATATACTTTTTGCAGGGTATGTAAGACTGGATCATCATAGTATTTCTGACTGAGAAATCATATTAACACATGATAGGTTGACTTGTTTGGTCATATTGCTTCTCTTCCACATGCAGCATTTCATGTCATTGTTTTTCAAGTTGTTAGTTTGGCCTAATTTTCTCGCCTTTCATTTCTGTGCATAGTCAAATGACAAACCTCGTGTAATCAGAAGTGGAAGAGGCCTCTTCATGCCACAGATTCAACCCAGGAGGAGCATTTTCAATCCATGGATTGTAGTACCTCACAATGTATTGGTGCTCTAGTTTCGCCAGAGCGATAACCTCTCGTAATGCCTTCCTCCGTAATACCTCACTGTCATATCAATAGAGATGCTTTGTGATCAAAACGTCCAGTTGATATACCCAAATAACTGATGTCAGATGAGTTAGGAGTCAGTGATTTTCGGTGGAAAGTATATTAATACTATCTAATTTATCGTTAGCTAACATAAAATAACCTGTGTCACTTCGAAAAACACAATGAACGAAAGCTGAAACTTGGGACTCATATGCATCCCTCGATGCTAATACTAGTAATGTTTTTTAGCTGTGAGGTTCATCATCAATGACTTCCTTTCTTACAGATTTTTCTCCAAAATACATATTCCCGGCAAGAAGCTTCAAAGTGGAGAAATATATAACTGATATTTGGTAATAATATTGAAAACAATGTTGGGGCACCGATTTAAGGAATTTTTTTCAGGAGCCTTAACTTTTTTAAACGAAGATGTTCCTGAAAATGTTCACTCGCACGAAACGGAGAAACAGAAACGGAGACTTAGGCACTAAAATACCTTTTCAGATTCATATTAGGAAAATAACTCTCTATTTCAGATATTTTTATTTTGGGCCATTGCTTTTTGGGGAGACTTTCTCCTGGAAATTTGTTGCTAGTATAATCATGCAGATGCAGAAAACTCAACCCCCATTAAGATTGTCTGAAATAGATTATTCCGAGGAAGCTACTGCTTTTTAAATTACATTTCAATGTCGCAGAAATATTTGCATGCTGCACGTATCTAAGAAATGTTTACTCAAAAACGAGTCTTGTACAGGGTGAATCATAAAATGTTACAAGTTTTAATTGTTTATACCCTTTAGAATCGGTGCCGTATATGATATGAATGTGTTACAAGTTTGTTTGCCAGATAAATGGTCAAAGTCGTTTTTGTCCTGTTCCAGGTAAAAATGTCACAACCGACAATTCTCCTCTCTTATAATTATCACCCTTTCTTGCACCTCGACGTCAGTCAATGGTCATAAGTCGCAGTCAAGTCTTGCCGTAAAGGTCCTGCATTTTGTGGTTCACGTAACTGTTATGTCGCGTAATAATACTATTAGAAGACCAGTGGAAGTTCGAACAATGGGACGTTCGAACACGAGAGAATGTTCAAAATATCGTGGATGCAATTATGTGATGCCCCAAAAAGTCAGAAAGTCGCATGTCCAATGAAACGGGTATTTCTTGAACAAGAATCTGCCACATGTTGAAGTGTGATATCGGCGTCTTTTCCTATATCAAAATATCGTGGATGCAATTATGTGATGCCCCAAAAAGTCAGAAAGTCGCATGTCCAATGAAACGGGTATTTCTTGAACAAGAATCTGCCACATGTTGAAGTGTGATATCGGCGTCTTTTCCTATAAAATTATGTTACTCCAGCAGCTAACAGGCAATGACAGGAATCGGCGTAGGGAATTTGGCTCCGAATTAGTGACATGTGTGACCGGCCGGAAGGTAACATTCGTCGCATCATTTACACTGATGAATGTCACGTGTTGGCCAAAACAAAATTGTCATTTCTGGGGACTGCATCAAGATGTTGATTTTGTGGGAATGCCTTCACATTCTCCTGAAGTGAGGGTGGTGACGATGTGGTTTGGGCTATACCGCAACTATGGCCCCTACTTTTTTGAAGATTCTGATTCTGAGGAGGCAGTTACTGCAACCGCAGAGCGGTGCCTCAATATGTGGAACACATTATTCTGGCCTCATGTGCGTAACGTGCTAAAGAAACAACGTGGCACATTATCAAACGTGCAAGATTTTATTGGTTCATCCTGTATAAATGGCTAAAATCCCGTACAGAAATACTTGACAATACGACTATTTTAAGATGCTATAGATTTCAGTTTGCGAATGATATAACTTATCAGAACAAGAATATGCTTATATCCCCATGAGTTTCAACGGATTAGTTAAAGCAGATATTTCAAATGAATTAATCATTATTCCATACGGCCTTCGGGCAAAAAAACTCTCTAGTACAAAACATAGACGACCATGACAAAAAGACTGACGCTTGATCTAATCATATATCCATACTAGCGAGTTTGTTTGCCCAAAGGGCAAACAAACTCGCTATGCTCGCTCCTTCGGCGCTCCATTACCTCGGATAGTGATTAATTCATTCATATTTTGCGAAATGGGAAACACCTATTTTAAGTACGTTCCCATTGAAATGCTTGGCATATGGGATCGAAATTCTTGATTTTCATCAAAATGATTACTTCTATTATTTCTAGTGTGCCCTAGCATGAAATCTTTTCTTGTGCCCCTTTTTGTAAGGGAGCAGAATACATTTTGAAATACTTCCCTCCAATAATCTACGTTAAGGGGACATATTTCAAAAGTAGGATTTTTCCTGCACTTTGCCATCAAACAGGTACTTATGAGGGAAGTTTACATTTTCTGTCTCTGTTTCGTTGAATAAAAAAAAATCAGGAAAATGGGACTGAAAAAAGTGCCCTGATGGGTTTTAACGAAAATTGTATTTCTTCTGAAATGTAGATTCAGGAAACTCCATGCCGCCCAGTTTCAGCTTTATAAGTGTCCTCTTTTTGCTGACGGAAATAAAAATGTATTTGAAAAAGCCACAAACCCAAAAGCTGTGCCCACAGGAGACGCGCATCAAAAGTTGAATTTTTCTTTAAATCAACAACAAGTCCGTTATGCGTGGGCCGGCTACTACTTTACTCTTTTTGCCCGATTCGCTGGCATCTGAATAATTCTGTGAAAACATCACGTCCCCAAGAAATACGCCCCCCAAAATATGTTGGAAATGTAACATTTGACATTTGAGCTCATTGAGTCAGCAGTCACGTTCTTGCCAGGTTTCAGCTTTCCATGTGTCTCCATTGCAATGAAGCAAAGAAAACTACTTGAAAGATGTTCCTCGAAAAGGTGTGCCTCTATGGCATGTATCAATAAAGTATAATTTTTTCCTGAACTCAGCATGTGAATAGCGACACATGTAAGTCAGCTACTCACGATCCTATCACGAATCACGATCACGAATTACGTCGTCTGGAAAACTGGACGTTGCGATTGAAAGGGTTAATCCAGCCCTGCGCAGGGATAGAGCAGGCAAATTGGAAAGGACGGGGGCAAAATTCACCCGGGCAACGCCGGGTACCTCTGCTAGTATATAATAAAAGTATAATTTTTTCTTTACTCAGCTATCCATCATGTACTTCTTTGCCAAGTTTAAACTTTCATGCGACCTCTGTTTTGCTGGAGCAGAAAATTCGTGAAAATACTCCTTTTGCAAAATATGTGCCGTGAGCCGTTTTAAACGACACGTACAATTTTTGTCTTACCAAAATCCATCCTCGGTGAACTACATGCCCACCAAGTTTCTCCCTCATTCCTTTGCCCTTTTCGCTGGTGGAAAAACATGTTTGGAAAAGCCGACGCACCCAGCTATGCCAGGAGGGGATGCACCATAAAAGCTATCTGATAAATACTCCTTCAACTCAAGAATAATAATATCGTGTGACTTATAGGTGTAGGGGTGCGGCAACAGTTTGAGAACAGGCATCCAGTTAGCGAACGAGGGTCATGAAATGCGAATTGGTATTTTGTTTCTCGAGTTACACGCTCCAGCTTTTGGTATCTGCAGAAAATGGATTGATTGATTAATTAAAGCTTGGCATGGAGAGTGAAACTAGAGTAACAAAATGTCAAATCGCATTTCATAACCCTCGTTCGCTAACTGGCTCCCTGTTCGCGAACTGGTGACGCTCCCCTACCTAGTTTCACCTTTCCATTCCTGTCCAATTCGCCACGACAACATTTTTTTAAACATCGCCTCTCGAAAAAATTCCCCAAGGGATGTATCGAGACTCACCATTTTTCTTCAACTCTTGTCTCATTCATGCAAAGTTTCAGCTTTCCATATTCATCTGTTTAACTAGTGCTAAAACATTGTTTGAAAACATCTCCCTTTGAAATTTGTGTCCCCAGGGCATTTACTAACAAAGTCTGAAGTGTTATACAACATCCTAATAGGTAGTTATGTACCACGTTTCATATTCCACACTAACTCAATACCCCAGGACACACAAAAAAAATACTTGAAAACGTTGGCTCGAAAATATACCCCCAGGGCATGGATCTAAAATTTTTCATTTTTCCTGAACTAATCGTCTCGGTAGGCTCCTTCATGCCAGGTTTCAGCTTTCCATGTCTCTCCGTTTTACTCAATCAAAAATAATGTAATGGAGGGGGAATGAGTAACGGGACATGGAAGGCAAAAAACCTAAAATAATGCAAGGAATGGGCGGGAATTGAACCCTGACCTCCTGATTGCCACTCAATTATACTACGACTACGCCACCTAAGCCAGGACAACATATTGATTCTCTGAATGCCATCCTCATCTGTCACAAAAAAATCAAAATATCGTGGATGCAATTATGTGATGCCCCAAAAAGTCAGAAAGTCGCATGTCCAATGAAACGGGTATTTCTTGAACAAGAATCTGCCACATGTTGAAGTGTGATATCGGCGTCTTTTCCTATGAAATTATGTTACTCCAGCAGCTAACAGACAATGACAGGAATCGGCGTAGGGAATTTTGCCTCCGAATTAGTGACATGTGTGACCGGTAGGAAGCTAACATTCGTCGCATCATTTGCACTGATAAATGTCACGTGTACCTACACGGGTTGGCCAAAACAAAATTGTCATTTCTGGGGACTGCATCAAGATGTTGATTTTGTGGGAATGCCTTTACACTCTCCTGAAGTGAGGGTGGTGACGATGTGGTTTGGGCTATACCGCAACTATGGCCCCTACTTTTTTGAAGAATCTGATTCTGAGGAGGCAGTTACTGCAACCGCAGAGCGGTGCCTCAATATGTGGAACACATTATTCTGGCCTCATGTGCGTAACGTGCAAGGAGCGTGGTTCCAACAAGATGGCTACAGCTCACACATCTCGAGCTTGTATGCAATGGTTGCAGGAACATTTTCTCAACAGTGTTATATCTCTCAAATCTGACTTCCCATGGCCAGTCAGGTCACCAGACCTGTTCCCTCTGGATTCCTTTATTTGCGGCTATATGAAGCAGAATATCTTTGAAGAGAAACTTGGAACGATTTTTTTACCTAAAGGATGCAGTGATGCGTCATTTCAGGTGTTACACGTGAAACTAGTCAGGTGGTAGTTAAAAAGTTCGCCATCAGAATTCGCTCTTGTCTACAAATTGTAGGATAATTTGAACACACATTATAAGAACGTGAAACTTGTGAGTTTTCTGATAATTTAGAAGCGTTTTTGTCAATTATATATTTATTAGAAACAACGTGGCACATTATCAAACGTGCAACATTTTGTTGGTTCATCCTGTATAAATGGCTAAAATCCCGTACAGAAGTACCTGACAATACGACTATTTTAAGATGCTATAGATTTCAGTTTGCGAATGATATAACTTATCAGAACAAGAATATGCTTATGTCCCAATGAGTTTCACCGGATTAGTTAAAGCAGATATTTCAAATGAATTAATCATTATTCCATACGGCCTTCGGGCAAAAAAACTCTCTAGTACAAAACATAGACGACCATGACAAAAAGACTGACGCTTCATCTAATCATATATCCATACTAGCGAGTTTGTTTGCCCAAAGGGCAAACAAACTCGCTATGGTCGCTCCTTCGGCGCTCCATTACCTCGGATAGTGATTATTTCATTCATATTTTGCCAAATGGGAAACACCTATTTTAAGTACGTTCCCATTGAAATGCTTGGCATATGGGATCGAAAGTCTTGATTTTCATCAAAATGATTGCTTCTATTATTTCTAGTGTGCCCTTGCATGAAATCTTTTCTTGTGCCCCTTTTTGTAAGGGAGGTGAATACATTTTGAAATACTTCCCTCCAATAATCTGCGTTAAGGTGACATATTCCAAAAGTAGGCTTTTCCCTGTACTCAGCCATCAAACAGGTACTCATGAGGGAAGTTAACATTTTCTGTCTCTGTTTCGTTGAATAAAAAAAAAATCAGGAAAATGGGACTGAAAAAAGTGCCCAGATGGGTTTTAACGAAAATTGTATTTCTTCTGAAATGTAGATTCAGGAAACTCCATGCCGCCCAGTTTCAGCTTTATAAGTGTCCTCTTTTTGCTGACGGAAATAAAAATGTATTTGGAAAAGCCACAAACCCAAAAGCTGTGCCCATAGGAGACGCGCATCAAAAGTTGAATTTTTCTTTACATCAACAACACGTCCGTTATGCGTGGGCCGGCTACTACTTTACTCTTTTTGCCCGATTCGCTGGCATCTGAATAATTCTGTGAAAACATCACGTCCCCAAGAAATAGGCCCCCCCAAAATATTTTGGAAATTTAACATTTGACATTTGAGCTCATTGAGTCAGCAGTCACGTTCTTGCCAGGTTTCAGCTTTCCATGTGTCTCCATTGCAATGAAGCAAAGAAAACTAATTGAAAGATGTTCCTCGAAAAGGTGTGCCTCTATGGCATGTATCAATAAAGTATAATTTTTTCCTGAACTCAGCATGTGAATAGCGACACATTTAAGTCAGCTACTCACGATCCTCAATATATAATAAAAGTATAACTTTTTCTTTACTCAGCTATCCATCATGTACTTCTTTGCCAAGTTTAAACTTTCATGCGACCTCTGTTTTGTTGGAGCAGAAAATTCGTGAAAATACTCCTTTTGCAAAATATGTGCCGTGAGCCGTTTTAAACGACACGTACAATTTTTGTCTTACCGAAATCCATCCTCGGTGAACTACATGCCCGCGAAGTTTCTCCCTCATTCGTTTGCCCTTTTCGCTGGTGGAAAAACATGTTTGGAAAAGCCGACGCACCCAGCTATGCCAGGAGGGGATGCACCATTAAAGCTAAATACTCCTTCAACTGAAGAATAATAATATCGTGTGACTTATACGTGTAGGGGAGCGGCACCAGTTTGCGAACAGGGATCCAGTTAGCGAACGAGGGTCATGAAATGCGAATTGGTATTTTGTTTCTCGAGTTACACGCTCCAGCTTTTGGTATCTGCAGAAAATGGATTGATTGATTAATTAAAGCTTGGCATGGAGAGTGAAACTAGAGTAACAAAAGGTCAAATCGCATTTCATAACCCTCGTTCGCTAACTGGCTCCATGTTCGCGAACTGGTGACGCTCCCCTACCTAGTTTCACCTTTCCATTCCTGTCCAATTCGCCACGACAACATTTTTTTAAACATCGCCTCTCGAAAAAATTCCCCCAAGGGATGTATCGAGACTCAACATTTTTCTTTAACTCTTGTCTCAGTCATGCAAAGTTTCAGCTTTCCATGTTCATCAGTTTTACTAATGCTAAAAAATTGTTTGAAAACATCTCCCTTTGAAATTTGTGTCCCCAGGGCATTTACTAACAAAGTCTGAAGTGTTATTCAACATCCTAATAGGTAGTTATGTACCAAGTTTCATATTCCACACTAACTCAATACGCCAGGACACACAAAAAAAATACTTGAAAACGTTGGCTCACAAAAATATACCCCCAGGGCATGGATCTAAAATTTTTAATTTTTCCTGAACTAATCGTCTTGGTAGGCTCCTTCATGCCAGGTTTCAGCTTTCCATGTCTCTCCGTTTTACTCAAGCAAAAATAATGTAATGGAGGGGGAATGAGTAACGGGACATGGAAGGCAAAAAACCTAAAAGAATGCAAGGAATGGGCGGGAATTGAACCCTGACCTCCTGATTGCCACTCAATTATACTACGACTACGCCACCTAAGCCAGGACAACATATTGATTCTCTGAATGCCATCCTCATCTGTCACAAAAAATATTTAAGAAAAACGTTTCCCCACAAAATTTGTACCCCCATTTCATGTACCTCCAAAGTCGGATTTTTCTTGAACTCTGCATCTCAAAGGTACCTGTGTACCAAGTTTCAGATTTCTAACCTTTCTGGAACATGGTTAGAATTAGCGTCAGTCAGTCACGATCGTTTATATATATTAGATGTGGTGGAAACCTAAAGCTTGGTACAAGAATAGATACTGAGATGCTGAGTTCAGGAAACTGAAACATTGGAGGTATGTATGAAAATTCAATGACCAGCAATGTATTTTCAAAGAAAAACCAATGAGTGCACATTGATCCCTACGGGATCCGAACGAGGAATTCCGTGGAGGCAGTCTCACGAAGTAGAAAGTCGTACGAAAACTGACCTATTGCGTAGACGAATCATTTTGATGGCATAGTACTGCATGTCCAAGAGATTTTGAGCCTTCAAGACTACACCAAACCCTCCCTTTCCCAGTATCTCCCAGTTTTGAAACTCGTTTTTGAACCTGGAGATATGTCCTCCCTTTCCTGATGAAATTCGGCTTTGAACATCATGTTCTATGGTAGAATGGAACTTCTTCTCTCCTTGGATGAGTTTTTTCCCCTAAAATTGATTACAAACAGTACATAATTCACAGAATAATTGCACATACTAACCTAAGAACAATATTGAGCATTTCTTGCAATTTACAATTCATATTTATTCGCAATATAAATGTCATGCAAGTCATATATCATTATTTGAAAGAAGAAACCAGCACGAAGAGTGCGTTTTTTGGTGTTCATATTTGGTGATGGCACGAAAGGCTCGGAATTTCACCAGGTCATCTGCACTCTTAGAAAAAGAGGAACTATTTTTCTCAAGAAAGAGAGTAAAATAGCTAACTCCAGTTTCACCCCATTTCACTCTGGGAAAGGTGCTAATTTACTCCGTCACCAAGGAGTAAAATTGATCTCCTCCTCCTTGAGTGAAAACGCTCTCATCAGAAAGTGATAAGGATGTCATGAAGTACGAACACTCCTCATACTGTGTGTCGCTTTTGCTCCCGTACAGGCATTGACCCACCTCTGACTGTATTGATTATAGCACACGTCAGAGGATGGATCACCTCTTATAGATTCCGTGGATTATACAGGATATCAATCCTTATCACAGCATTTAGCTGAAGTATGATTGAATGAAGTTCACTGCCACTGTATGTTCTAGATCTATGCAGATTAAATCGTACGCCATCCAAAAGAGTTTCCAATTGGAATATGAGTTTGCTTATGGCCTGGACTCTATGAGTGCGTCTTGAATATGTGGATAACAAATGATGAAGTATCGTGTTTATTGATTCCTATAATGAGAGTAGGCGAGACATACGGCAAGGTACTAAACAATCCTGCGAGGGACCATTCCAGGGAAAGTGGGAAGGGAACTTTTGTGTACAGTGCGAAAAGCGAGAACCTTGCCTCCATCTAGTGGCCTGGAAAAGAACTTGAAGGTGTTCACTTCAATACGAGAGGTGAGGGAGCATTTGGCGAGTAATAAGAGAGTAAATTCGAAAAGCTCACGATGTGCTCACTTTTTACTCCCCAAACGCTCGGAATTTTCTAAGAGTGTACGTCACACATCGAAGCCGGGTACCAACACAAGAGAAAGACCGCCGTTGCATTTATATACATCACAGCGGCCTACGATACTGTCTGGAGGGATGGTCTCCTCTTGAAATTGAGCAACCTTGTTAGATGTGTCCCAACGATGCGCCTCAACAAAGCGATGCTCCCCGACCGAAAGTTTCGCGTGCACCTTGGCAATAAAACTAGCCGCCAATGCCTGCTACGAAATGGTCTCCCTCCGGGCTCCGTACTAGCACCTGCCCTGTTCAACCTGTACAACAATGACATGCCCGGGGACCACGAACCTTGCCTCCATCTAGTGGCCTGGAGAAGAACTTAAAGGTGTTCACTTCAATACGAGCGGTGAGGGAGCATTTGGTGAGTAATAAGAGAGTAAATTCGAAAAGCTCACAGTGTGCTCACTTTTTACTCCCAAAACGCTCGGAATTTTCTAAGAGTGCGGAGTCTGTTACCCAGGCTTGAGGTAATAGGAGGAAGCTCCTGGGCATGCTCGAACAGAATAATTTCGGACAGGCGATATTGGATATGCTCGTGTGTATGTATAGATGCATATATGATGTACAAATTCTGCCACTGCCGTAGGAAAATCGATGGAATTTTATAGGTTAATAGTTGTTCCTCATTGGCAAAGTTCGTTAAATTCCACTCTGAACTTTTTAAGTTTAAGTAAATACAGACACTTCTATAACAAATATGTGAATATGTCTATGAACTCTCTTGATTGTTGGCTTTACGCTGATGTTAAAGCCAAAAGCGCCTCAGAGCTCAAAACGTTGCACCAAATTCTTGGAGCACAGATTTACCTTTCATGGAAATATCCACGCGAGGATTTCATTAATGTATTCGATGCTTTTTCTCAAAAAGAAATGAAACTCAATTAATTCCCTCTGTATCGGGAAATTATATTATCTGCTTCACCGGGGTGAAAGTTAGATAAAGCACAATAAGCTATTGTATACTAGGGTGATTCCATGCGAAATACACCAATATAAATTTAGAAACTTGACAATCTAGGATGTCGCAATAAGAAGCTCTCACAAATTTCCGTTGATAAAACCAGTCACATGTAAAAAAGCAACTGCATCTAATTTGCGTTTACTGAGATTTCGACCGGAGTTTGGGGGCGATAAAAAACGGGTAAAAGCGCTATATTTGGTCGAAGTCGAACTAAAAACCGTATTTAAACTCTAATTAAAGATAAGGCAATGCAGAATCACAATATATAATCCATGTCCTCGTAGGTTTATCACCAAGTGAGTAACACAAATTCAAAAATTGCAAATATTGCCGAATTTTGCACGCAAATTTTGAACACTATGATGTAAGGAAACACAACGAGGGTTTGCAACGTTGTACACTAAAGCAATGCCAATTCAAGAACTACATCTCAACCTCCTACTTTGTTCGAAACAACTTTAAATTGAATTTGAAAATGTCAATTTTACCTATTTTCACCCATTTTGGCGGTTTGTACACTCTACTTCAAAAACGATCCAAACTTGAAACTAATGTGGAATAAAAGCCCTATCGAAGTTCTTTCCAATGATGTATTACTCATGCTGTTGAATTCAATATATATCTCCCGATTCCCAAATGCTAATAAATGATTTTGCAGAAAATTTCACCCCAACTCGATAATTTCCCAAGTACAAACCGAATGAAGGAAGTCGTTATAATCAATGAATATGTTGAGGGACGTAACCTAGCTTCAGGAGACTCCAGGTAATTATTGCCCTATGCATAGAAGGAGCGAGGTTCCTCTTGTTACGTGAGTCGCAAAAACCCATGTTAAATGATTCCTTGTTAAGCGACTGCCTCTGAATCTATGTTTCAATCTCCTATTAATAAGGCATGCGGTGGCTATATATTGCAATATATTGCAAATTAAGAATATATAATTACATATATATATTATACTAAATAAGACCAAAACATGCCAAATGTTTATATGTGCCATATATATTGCCACTAAGCACCATATACGGGGTTTATATATGAACAATGTATAGTTCCATATACATTAAGAAAGGCCAAAACATGATATGGTCTGGAATGGCTTCCAAATACCGTCACCCATATGTAACACTTATTTGTATCATGTAAATTCCGAGCCTAGCACCCCTATATGGCCATATTTTATAATTCACATGAAATCGGAATTTGCAGTTCCCGTAAGGATGAATTGAAGCATGACAACTGTTGAGGATCTTACATTCAGCAAATTCTCAGTATTAATTGTCCTCGATAGGGGCTTGGTTGATTCATTAATTTCCGTGACACACTTCTGCGTTAATGAGGTGTGCTTGCACGGAATCGAAAAACTTTCCCAAAGCAGAAAAGTGGGCAAGAGGAAGACTCTAAAGACGGTAAGTAAAAACGTAACCCTGCACTAGAATGAATAACAATGACAGAACACGCACAGCCAAACAGTGAATAGTATCTCTCTCTCCCCCTCTCTTTCTCTTTCGTTTAAGGTACTTCAAAGTTGTCAATGTACCCTTTAATTATAGTCTACTTTGAAAATTTCCCCATCATAAATTAAGTAGTGGTTTATTGTTAACGGAAAATCACGAAGAAGTAATGACTGAATACCAGATTTTAGTATCTGGTCACTCAATGAATTTACATCACCAAATACTGATTACCATCACCTAAATATTTCATCACCAGACCTAATGAATCTTAAACCAAATTTTCCCTCGGTATTTTCACCTGATGCCATGACCACCAAATTTTGAGTTAGCACCAAATCATTGTCACATTTCATGTGACAAAAGAAATCTACTTTTCTTTACAATGACTATAATACAATGACTATCCCAGCTGTGAATTAGCACTCCAAGTGAATTTTTGCCAGTCTTGATCTAAACAGACCATGTGCATTCAGTAGTTGGAACTCTCGCAACTCAGATTGAGAGTCTAGTTCTCTTTCGGTTCTCTTAATGCACCAGTTTTCGCATTAGATACTCTTTTGCACTTTTCCGAATCTCTTCCCTCGTGGGGTTGCCGGCACTGCAGGCACAGGAGCGCCTGTCTCCTTGTTTCAATGTCCTCAAACTCTCTAGTTGCCATGACACCTCTAATACATAGAACGCAAAGAAACTGCAATTCTGCACCGTACACAATTCCCATACTTGTTCACAAGTGCGATGTGATTCGATTCGACCCAAGTCCTCCCCCAATGGTCCCCCCAAAGCATGCCCAAGCAGCATGTTTATGCTAATCTTACGTAAAATGAATGTAATATTTTTGTTCATTCTATATTTTTTTATGCAAACCATCATCAAAGTAATGTCAACCTGTTTGCAGAAATGTCACTTCTGTGATACGCAAATGGTGATATAATATTTATGTGAATTTCGCGTAAAATTTACATTCCTGTTTGCATCCCCAGCTTCATGTTCACGTTTATTTTGCGTAAAATTAATCTTAATTTCCCCCTAACATTCATGCGTATTGAATGAGCCAATTCGTAGTTTTGACGGGAATTGATTCACAGTACTTCTCCCATTCCTTTCCATACTTGGGAACTCTAGGGTACTTGCACGAGCACACGAGAACACTTGTACTCATCCTCACCAACACTCAAGATTACCAAGATGACCCACTGTTTCCTTCTCCCATACCAGAACCTCGGAAGGAGGAGGAGTTATTTCAAGGAGTTCTCATCCGCTAAGGTTAGGAAAGGTTTAGTGATTAAGAGGCTGGGATTCTACTCTCATCTATTCCCGCGCAGTACTATGAAAACTAGCTCAGAATCAGCTTTTAATAATTCCCTGAGTCATATATTATTTTTAAAAGTTATCATTTCATGCTTTCCATATATATATTCATGGATTGCGTAATAAGAAGTGGAAGGACATAAGCAACTGATATTATATCAGGAAAGCCAGTACTTAATACCTAAACATCCAACGTCCCTTATTCCCAAGGTAGATCACTCCCTAGAACCATGATGTTGACGCCTTACCAGTCGATTTCGAAGTATACCTACTACACCATATTTATAATTATATGTACCGTGGTACAGCTTCTCAGATGAATTAACGTCTACTTTGTGTAAAATACACACACTTTGGAGACGTAAATATATGAACGTAAATTTTACGTTAATGTCATGTCATTTTCATGGCAAGCGCAAAAATTGATATATTATTTACGTAAAGATGCTGTTTGTGATTATATGATGTTAAACCCTCATCTTGTCTTCACAGGCCTAACCGGAAATAAATAAAAAAAAACATTTTATATAACAGGGTGGCATATTCTGAAAATGGAATAAGTTTGATGATGAGAGCTTTTTCGGTGCGGGACAATACAAATTTTGTGATGGCAGCGCCTGTGATGATGCAATCATATTTGATGAAATCGCATGCAAGGCTTTGGTGACTGAATCCAATTTCGTGAAAATTCATTGTGATCTGGTGAGGGGGTTCAATATTTTTGCGAGCCGAAAATATTTGATGACAAGTTCATTGTTATTCAGTAGATGATAATATGTATTTCCTTTTAAATTACCCACGTATGAATTGATTTGACACATTTGTCCCTGATGTTCAAATTAGCGTGACACCCTGAGGACATAATACGGATATGCTTGGCTCATTTTTGCTCGCTTCAAATGTTGGACTATATATCAAACGTGGAGAAGCTAGTATTCAAAATGAGTAGAGGAAGAACCGCACAACTTAGATCCTACTAGTACCAGTGGATCTACTCAGTCTGCTATTTTCCGGAAGCAATTAGAGAATACTATTTTTTGCTGTTCCTATAGTGAAACATGGGACGACAAAGGAAAAATGGATACCTGAATTTAGACTGATTGCACAGCAGTTCCAATTCAGAAATGAAATAGGGAAACACAATCTAAATTGTTTTTAGCTATCCCAAGACAATCCTGAATAGTAATTTGAGGTTTGAGAGCCCTTAATGCCATTAATACCATTACCATTATTGAGAGTCTTTCATTTCATGAAAACAACAGATATTTCCTGACAGCTGATCAAGAACCAGCAATAGAGGGAGGAGTCACACACTTTGCATTTAACTTGTGAATGAGTAGATTCCTAGAGTGCTTGCATTTCGGATCCTCTTACATAGGTTACACACTGTGTTTTCAATACCATCCCTAACATTTGCTAATTGCATTTTTTTATTCCATACCTTGCTTCAAAACAGCATCCAATCTTCAACAATGGATAGCTTGATCTTTCACTTGCTCACAGCCACTCACATTGTCTTTAAAATCCGAAATTATACCTTGTTCTGCCATACATGATGTTACAAGATTTACATGTTCCTCGCATTCTATCGAAAGAAGCTAGAAATTTGTAACCTAGTAATCGTGCAGTGTATTATCTGCCGTATTGTTTCGTAACCTTTTTGGCTGTTGTGTTGCGTGCAGTAAACATGGAGTGGGGTGAAAAAGAGAATCGCAAGCAATGATTGCCCTGCACAAAGTGGGTCAGAAACCTGCAATCATTTCAAGACTTTGCAGACACTTGGAATCAGTCGGCAGTTTATTTACCGGGCTATCAAACGTTACAATAATACTCAGGGAGTACGAGACCGCCATAGATCTGGACGTCCACCCACTGCCAGAACACCACGAGTCATCAAAGAAGTTAGCAACAGGATTCAGCGAAATCCTCCACGCAAGCAGAAAGTGATTGCCAGGGAAATGACCATCTCGACTAGAACCACGTATCAGTTGATTAAATCAGACATAAGGATGGGTGCTTACCGAAGGAGCACAGGACACATGCTGACTCCATCTCTGAAAGAAATCAGGAGGTCGCGATCGAAAGTGTTGCTGTAGAGGTACGCGCAAAACAGACACCACAAAATCCTCTTTACGGATGAGAAAATATTCAATGTTCAAGAAAAATTCAACTGGCCAAATGACCAAGTGTATGCCCACAACTCTTGGGAAGCTGCAGAAGTCATCCATAAGGTGGAGAGAGGTCACCATACTGCTTTTGTCATGGTTTGGTGGGGCGTGAGTTATGAGGGTGTCACCAAGCAGCATTTTTGCAAGCAAGAAGTGAAGACATCAGCCAAAGTGTACCAGCAAGAAGTCTTAGAGAAGTCAGGGAAGCCTCTCAGCTAAACAATGTTCAATGGGGGCAACTGGATCTTCCAGCAAGACTCCGAACCTGCTAACAAGTTTAGGACAACGCAGGAATGGCTAGCCAGCAATGTCCCCGAATTCATCAAAGCCTCCGATTGGCCATCTGGGAACCCACTGGACAACAAACTGTGGGCAGAGTGGAGTTGATGGCCAACCACAGAAGACATCAAAATATTGAAAGTCTCAAGCGAGCCCTTGCAAAATCAGCAGCCAACATCCAATGGAAATGGTACGTACTGCAATGGATGAGTGGTCTGATTGTTTAAAGTCATGTGTGAAGGTCAGGGGTGGAAATTTCGAATAATGTATCTGTAATATGTTAGTAATTATGTAGGGAAATAAATGCTGTTAGCAAATACAGAGTATGTTTCATATGAAAAGAATTATTACAAAAAAACCTTGTAACAGTATTTATGGCAGGACTAGGTAGAAAATAGAATGAGTTCTTCAGGGCTAACTTTTATTGAGACCCATTCGTAGTTTCCTAAGTCCTTAGAAACCCAGGGTGCCGATATATCGGTTTTTCCTAATAGGGTGACATTTTGTTTGGGAGGAAGAAGCCATATATAGGCAGGCATATAAACAAATATGAGCAATTTAAAGGTAAAGATCTTACCGTGAGGAACTTCCCAAAGCCATTCAATTGCTTAAGGGTGGATTCATCGATGTACATATCTCCAATCACCTCACGAGTCCCCACGTGCCCTTCTTCCATCATCCGCCATAGCTTTTGATGATCGGGCAAGAAATCAATGATGAAGGGGTCTGTTCGAGCTCTGGATATACTCTCCAAAAGCCAGGAATTATCCACGTTAACCATGATTACACCTCGGTATTCACACCCTCGAAAGTCTCTTGGATGATTGAATTTGAAATTTAGAGGGAGGTCTTTGCTGAATGTCTTCAGAAAGGTCAGCAATTTCACATGTGAAACCAGAACGTGGACAGACTCTACGTCGAATTCTTTTTCTTCGAGGACGTAGCGGAAACTGAAAAATGCACACATAAAAGGCATGCATTTTTCCTGCCCTCGGCATGTATAATCCTGGTGCTGACCAGAGCACCTGTACTTCAAATTGAAGAGCTTTGGCTTGGGGCCATGGACCAGGGCACCACTACGGGAATTTGTGATGAGGCTTTTTATTTTCGGCAACAACGGTGTGCTTGTCTCATTTTTGTAAATATAAGTGAGGAGCTCTCGGTTATAGAGATCAGACCTTGACTCATGAAGGTTGATCACTTTCACCTTCTCTTGAGCCTGGAAAAAGTTAATTAACCTATCCAATGACGTTTCCCTACCGCCTTTTGAATGAGATTGGAATACGACCGTCAGCATTTGACGAGAATCTTCATTTGTCAATTTCTCTAAGACTTTGGCCCAGGTCTCCTCCTCTTCAGTATCCCTGGCCAGGATTGAATAATCGTCTACATGCGAGTGGATTGTTGCAAGGTGATCTGTCCTCAACAATGAACGAACTCTCTCATGGTTGATGATATCCAGTGGGGTTAGTGGTTTGGATGAAACATGGATTTCTAGGTATTTTCCATATTCGCGAAGGACACCTAAAGAGACTTCTTGGCTCAGAGAACTGCCCATAAGGAAAACAGGCACCCTAGGCATGTCACCCTGTGGGACTAACTGTCCCCCATGAAACTGGAGAATAGGAGCATTTCCATGTTGACGGGCAAGAAATTGTTTGATCCTTTCAAGTAATAGCATGCTTTTTCCTGAGGATGGGGGCCCGAATATTACAGTCAAGTGGGAGTCATCAATGCCGGTGTTGATATCTCGTTGATCTCTCAGGAAAGAATGCGTTACCATATGGTGAGGTAGTGTTACTGATGAATATACTTTTTCGTCAACTTTTGCCATTTTCCCGGCCACTTCCGTGTCTTGCATATTGCGCAGAATTCCTCTCATCCTCAATTCTTGCGATGAATTTTCCCTTTGAATGACATTCAGATGGAGGTATTTCCATGCTTTAGGGTATTTCCATGCTTCCATTCCTTCTCCACGGCTATGAAGATTTTCATGTGGCCTGAGGACATCATGCGAATATAATTCTTCCAAGTGCAACCTGGCATGTCGAGGATTAGAATTGTGTGTATCATATGATACCCTAGAATTTGGTTTTCGGTCACGATTATCAATGAGGATGGTGCTTTACTGCAGAACTTTCCATCAGCGTTTACAAATCCAGCATGGATATTGTAAAAATGTTCTAGGGTATACACAATACGATTTCTTCGTTTAATGGAACCCACTACAACATAGAGGGGTTCCTTAGATGTGATGTACTCCTGTCCCAGCGTCACTATAGCTTCAGAGGATCGGACAGCTTCACAGGCCCGTTTGTTCTTACAGGATTCATGTATAATGGAACATGAGGTGATATAGAACAAATTAGGCACCGGTTCTTCATCAGAGTACCGAAATTTCATTCCTCGAATTGTGGGCTCCTTGCATAAAAAAATGGTGCGTGAGTAACTTTCAAGGGTCAGGTATAAGTCTGCCACATGGCGCGTGTTCCTCTTCACAACATTCAAGACGCTCATAGTGACCCCCGCAATCCTCACGTCGTCAATATCGATGTCACTTGTGTAGGTGACGTCATTTGGACGAAATGCAATGGTAAGACTTTCTATGCATTCTTTAATGCTGGAAAGATTGTCCCAGTGTTTAGACAGAATCCTTGAATCCAGGCGACCTTTAATCCCCAAAGTGAGGGGAACTTCGTCAAGCAGTACATGTTTTCCTTGTCCTCGACTGCGGAGGAAGTCGAAGATTGCGACACGGTCTTCCGAGATTTCGTGTTCCTTTCCATCCAGCACAACGATATTTTCATCTGAAAATATGAGAAGTTTACTTCAATATTCTCTCCTCCTCCACCTGATTATCATGAAAACTAGCTAAAGCACCTTCTTATATTGCTGGAAGTGTTATTTAAAAGTTAAAATGAACTTTTTTCTCACAAATTTGCAGAAGTCATTTTTATCGCTGGTGGACCCTTAATACCTTTCTCAACATCAATTGTATCATTAACATCGGCTTCTCGTTAAAGCCTGCACAGGATTTAAAGGTAAAAAGGTACGTCTGTCCTTGTTAAGTGAACACCATGGGTGTGGTCCTCTGTCCGGAAAAGAATCATTTTAGGTAATCCCTGCATCACGGGGATTTTGTTTTTAACCAATTTACATCATAGGTACATATTGATTGAAAGAGTCAATGGTTGATTGTATACTTGCATAAAACGTGTATTGTTGTACAAAGGACCCTGTGTCCCATTGTTCTATAAATTTTACATTCATGCGTTGAGTGAGGGAAGCAGTTGAAGGTTTTATCTACAAAAGAAACATTTGAAAAGGAAAATACTCGCTGACATCACTATGCATGCAGGAATTTCTTGCTGACACAGAGGGTATGGGTTCTTTTACTTCAATGCTGTCAGGGTGGAATACATGCAATTAAAGAAAGTCATCATACATGACATTGTATTTTACAAGCGATTTTACATACATTCTCGCACAGTAATAAGTCCATTTGTAGAGGTAGTTCCGCCCTCAAGAATCATTATGGCTCATGACCATGGTTCTAGCGACTAATACTCATAACAATATGCATAAAGCATAAGCCCGTGATAGTTGGTATTGGTATGAAGGACTTACATTTAAGGTCTTCATGCAAGTATTGTGTAAGTAGCCCTCCGGCTACATTCACTACTAGCACTTCCTTCGTGGGGTCCATTATCGCTAGTCGCTTTGCTCTCTCTTTCACGACCATAGTCTTCCCTGTGCCCGATCCTCCTGCGATGAGAAGAAGCCATGACGACCTCTCTTCAATGAGTTTCTTCTGCTCGAGAGTTAAAATGCACATTGTTTCCCGCATTTGGGATTCGCATGCTTTGGAATATACCGGGAGAGTCCTTGGCACTTCCATAAAAGAATATGCGCAAACATAAAGGCAAAAGATTTCACGGAACAATTCCCTAGCTTCACTTGAACAACGTTGCGCACTAGATGGTTGAGCCACTCCGTTCCTTTTTAAGAACTCCTGAAGCCCATCAGGATGCTGAAGGTCATCACTTGTAAGGATCTTCTCTCGGCATGAGTCGCACATGTGTTTCCTCAAGTCCTGCCTTTTAATTGAGGTAAAAGATACAAATGCAACAAGATAAGCCCCGCAGTCTAGGAAAGGTCCACACATCGTACGGAATACTTTTCTGTCTTCATCAGAGCGGTATATGGCCTCCCAAATGAGAAGTGGCTTTAATAACTCCGGTTGAGTTTCTCTGATTTGGAAGAAAATATTGTAAACGTGACCTCCACTAGGGTAGGACAAAAAAGTATCGTGACGAAAACCCTTCCCGAGTTTAGGGGGGTCGTATGTCTTTCCTTGCTCGATGCGACGTTGTAAGATCCGTTCCAACATCCCCTCATGATTGAATGCTTTAGGAAAGTCATAATCAGCAGCCACCAAAGAGGGAGCAGAGCCGCACATATATTTGGCTCGGCTAAATATTGTGGAAAGGGCTGCGTAATAGAGTGGAATGTCAATATCCTCCCCGTCAGGGACCTGGAGTTCTCTCTTCGCCTGATGAATAAGGCCCTGGAACTCCTTGCGTTTGAGGATGGGACCCATGGGAAAGGAATAGTGAATTTTTCCAGCTTCCGGGTAATGCTCTAGTATATATTCCTTAGCCGCTTCTTTGTATGGAATTTTCCTATCTCCATCCACTTGAATCTAAGGAGTATCAATACTGTTTAATATGCCCTGTATTCCTCAACATTTTACAGAAGTATTTAAATATATGAATTGCCAGGGGGATACTTATGATCTAAGTAGGAAGGAAGAGTTGATGGCCCAAATTATCTTCTTGAGATTATTTTAAAGGAGAATTGCATGCATTACCAGTTCCCCTTCAATGAAAAATTGTGGATATGATTCTCACTTACCTGGAGGTAGTCTCGAATATCGAATTCTCCACGCTGGCAAAGTGATGGAGAAGCCAACTCTTTCAAATGCTGACAGAATTGACAATTGATTTCAACCTGTAGTAATGGAGACAATTTTCAGTTTTAAAGTGGAAAGGAACATATGATTTGTGTTTAACCCGTCAAGCGTGTAATTTTTTGAACATGGTGGAATCTGCAAATTTTACATTTATGCTCAACGCCAAAAAGAACACGACCAAGTGGGACCTGGCTAATCATGATGAAATTCGGTACACAAGTTTGCACTTGGCATCAATTGAGTTTCAATGGTGTGATGATTATTCCCGGAGAAAACTTTCCAAGTAGCTTTGGTTGATTCAAAACTACTTCATGGACAGTCCTGTTGTTCAGAGATGAATATAAATCCTGAAGTGGTCCTCCATTAGCTGTACATAGTATGTCATCGCCATGGATCGATAACTGATCGATAACTTCCCGTGCATTCTGAGCTTTATCCGAGTGGAATTTACTTTTATCGAACACTCTATTTTTGACTCTTTTAGACTATTTACACTCTCTTTCCCCCCCCCCCTCCACCCGGGTAGCCACTCTTGGGAAGTTTTCAGGGAAAGAGAGTAGTTCTCTTTTTTTTTGTTGCTTACAATGCACTACTTCGCAATTTAAAAAAATAAAATTAGATGTCGTTAATTTCGGCATTGTGTGATTGCTCCGGTCCCCTCCTCCAGGGTTGCCGTTTATCGTGTCTTTGTTATGCCAGATTCATGACTTCCTCCGCCTTATTATCAGGGTCTGAATCTCGATTTTTTAAATGTGAAGTGAAAATATGTTAAATGTTTATGTGAAGTTCATTCGATGAGATTTGAATGGTGGCTCGCAGTGGTTGTTTAATTTGGTGGGATAGGGAGATATCTCATTCGAACATCCGTAAGTTGACAGAATGGCGGCGACATCGTATTCCATGCTTCATAGAGACATTTTCTCTTCAGAAATTGAGGAGACGGCTCGAGGAACGCCCAACGTTTTTCATCCGCATTGAAATGGTTCATGAAAATCAAAATATACCTCTATTCGAAGTAACGTTGCACGTAATCTC
This sequence comes from Darwinula stevensoni, assembly GCA_905338385.1. Taxonomy (NCBI): domain Eukaryota; kingdom Metazoa; phylum Arthropoda; class Ostracoda; order Podocopida; family Darwinulidae; genus Darwinula; species Darwinula stevensoni. The sequence continues at coordinate 133,299 of CAJPEV010000250.1, forward strand.
TTAAAAGAGCCATGAGACACTGAATAGGCTTTCGATTGGCCTAGCGTTACACGTCTTCGACGGGATGTCTCGAAGACCAAGGATTGATCCTCATAGGCCAATTGGTTCAGTAAATGGAGAAATGTGTTTCCTTTTTTACGAAAAAAGGTACGCCAAAGCCTGACTCCAAGACAGTCTGTCTATTAGACCTACGCCTATCGTGAGTTCCGTAGGCAAACGGTTGGGGGGAGGTTGAGGGTGGGGGGGAGGTTGAGAGTGAGGTTGGGGTTGGATTTAAGAAAGAGAAAGCCTTTGAAAAATGGTTTTCACCTTTCTACATTTTAATTTTTACCATGGATAATCGAATCGGTCCCATAGAAGTTTTTTTTATCAATGTGACATTAAAAGGGCATTTCTGGTCATGTATTCATGAATTTATCTACAAAAGATGACCCATGAGCGTCACAAACTTAAAAGTGAAACCCACAGTACACTCGCGTGACAGATAAAATACAGTTAGGGTGTTTTTGATAGCATGCCAATACGTTCAGTTTTCTGCCATTCGAGATATCTCTTCCCATTAGCACTAGTGTAGAGGTGTTCGAAATCTGGCTCAGTTTCCATTTTCATGCGTTCCACATCATTAACCAATAATTATGCGCATCTTGCTTTGCGAGAAAGTAAATTTGAAATGGACCTCTTCCAGATTGACTGAAGTATACGTATGATCCTCATTTTAAAATATTCTTACATCATTCCACTAGATAACATAAACAATAGAGTTGAGAAGAAAGTATTTAGAGAAGATATGAATATGTCGCAATGGCAAATAAGTGACTGGCATGAACAATAATTTTTGCGAAACGGAAACTAATTTATTGGACTTATGGATATGATTAAGTTGTATAAGCGGTTAACAGAGGGGGGCGACGCTGTCGCTGAAGATACACTTCCTGGACATTCCTCGACATCCATATCACCGGCTGAGGTCGCTCTCGCCCGAGACGTCCTTCTAGCATGGGCACTACCTTTCGAGATTGAGAGCACTCGTGCCAGTTCCCGTACAGTAACCCGCTGGTGTTCACGAATTGGCAGATCACTCTGCGGGAACTAACACCGTTTCGCCACTGCGAATGTACATCGGAAATACAAGCCTGCAAATATGTGCTCTTGGAGATTTATCCCAAATATATGATTTTTACAAAAATAAGCCCTACCACCTCTTACTTTTAGTCAGGAAATTATCCAAAGTAAACCTGTCCTCTCATCATCTTTCTTCAAACTGAGCACGTCTTCATTAATCGGCCTCACTACCCTATCTTTATTCATCCCAAAAATTATTCCCCACAAGGTTTAGAAACATCCTATTCGTCTCAAGATGTCCATGCCCTTTCCACTCAGCTTCTCATGCATTCCACAAGAACTTGATGAATACCTTTTTTATTTTAAGAAGGGTTCACCCCGTGACACTGAAACAGGACCACGAATACGTAACTGGCAAATATTACTGGCGGCAATAATTGACATTGACTTACATTGGCATTGACAGGTAATCCTTGTGGACCTGGCAACGCAACAGCAATCGGGGTCTCCATTGTATGAGTAGATAGACTTGCGGGAGCAGAGAACACTAAGGAAGTACTTGCTCGAGAAAACGAGGACCCTTCCCCTCCTTCCCCAGCTCTGAAAAGAAAAGATTTGCTATTGCACAATTAATAAAACAATTCGTGAAATTGAAAGCGAGTTCACACCTGTTTCAAATATACTCATAGATGACAATGGGATTTAGTTCTATAGCGACTTGATATTGTCTCATCCCCATTATTTCTTCCTTAAATGCCTCTTCCCAGTCCAATATAGTTCTCAATGTGTTTTCAATAAAAATATGAGAAACTCGACCGCAACTTTGAGATGAAGGACATTCGTTGCTAAAGAGGCCACTTCATGTGAAATGACCAGATTATGGATACATTTTTCTAGCCATCGCCTCAGGAAATGTTGAGAAAATTCATAACTAACAAGTCTTTCATGAAATTGCAAAGTCCGATATTTTAAATCCTTCTTCCTTGGGTACATTAATGTCGCAAATATCGGTTTCGGTGTTCCTTAATTTTAGGGTAGGCCTAACCCTCTTAAAGCTAAATATTTTTGTATTTTTGTTTTGCTTTTGTTTTTTGTGTTTTTTGACTATCCTAGTTGCTTACTGTCTAGTACCTAACGTCAACATTGCCCCAACCTTTTTACCTGTCCATGAAAACATCCAGTTTCTTCTTAAAGATAGTCACAGAAGGGCAGCCACTACTTCGTCATCTAACGCATTCCAGGATTAAGAGTCCATCCCTGGCTCAGTTTTATGCTGCATTATTTTGTTCTCGTGACCCCTACATGCAGACAATGAAAGCTGAATCTTCCATAGTAATGATTTTGACTAACTTTGACCTAATTGTTTTTCTTCCCCGCCAACCCAAAAAGGAACCGGCCCATATCAGGCAGCGTTTAGTGATCCTTCAATAAGCCCTTAAGGCGCTGTAATGCAACCCCATAATCTAATCTTCTCTTTTGATCAGACCCGAGATTAAATGATTAGTGGAAAAGTAGGAGCTACACATGTGGCTCTCATATGTTCCATCAACTATCTCTTCAAAAAAAGGTAATAATTATTAATAATAATTATCTTTTTATTATCCAAAATAATAATTCATATTCACGGAGTTAATTTGATACTAGTGCTGATAGAAACATTCCGAGTTGGATGACTATGGAATGAACTCATTGATGAAAACTTTTTTACATCATTCACAACTATGATCGACTTCATATTATACGGATCAGATTTACTCAAGCAAGGTTGGTGACGTACACAGTTTTCAGCAAATACATGATAGGAATTTATTAGACTCACCTGAAAAGTCCCAAAGCCTCAATATGACATTTTCTCAATGCATTTTCTAGCGTGAAAGATGGTCAAGAGCATGCTTCCAATAAACTACGGAAATAACTGATGAGAATATTTAGGAATTTGTACTCGAATCAATCTTCGGGATTCTCTCATATGCACATTTCATGCCACAGTGAGCTTGAGAATTTTCCGGATAGTCACCAATGGTTTCGTTGAATGGCACAGAACCCTACTACCAACTCACAACGAAAAAAAATATTATTTTCAAATCTGGATCACTGTTCTTTCGGGTTATAACGATGAACGGTCAAATTTGACTCAGGTCACTATGCGTTGGGGGAAAGGCCCTTTATCAACTTGGTCTCCGTTTTCCTCCTTCTGAAGGCCCCTTTATCTAAGGAATTTATTATCAGAATTTTACCAAATGATCCAAAAGTGTTAGTACTGTCGCCTGTACACTTACTGCCATATCTTTTTACCAACTGTGCCATGTGATTCAATCAGAGGCGCCTCTTTCGACCACTTGCGCCAGTAAGCGGCATGAAGTGTATTATTGTCCCTAAAATCGCCCTGGAGAATTAATTCGATGAAAAGTAAATGTCACCTTAGAAGTGATATTCTTTTGAAGCACTCTTCCAGATATTTTTTTTTTCGGTAGCTACTCTTATTCCAGGAAAACTATGGCAAAGTCAATGTAGCATGACCGAAACCTATATCCTATTCCGGCCATATGTTGGGATACACTGTACTAGCTGATAAGGCCTGATTATCTCCTAACAGACGCCTATATGCCATGAACACATTCGAGATCGGTTTCATGCCAAGTAAAATGAATTTCGCTCAAAGAGGAAAGAAGAAAGTCAAAACTTGAAGAAGAATCGACTGAATCGCCTTGCGCTCGGTATGAATTCGGCAAAAGGTGGAGTGAAATCTACAGCGAGTTTTGGTTACCCGTTCTTGAGAGGACGGCACGCGATGTAGGACTGCTGACGTCACTGGTGACGTCACTAGCAGTTTTTTGTGCGCGAGGAAGACGTCTAAGACGTGGAGGGCCTCTTCCAGCCGATCTCCGAGGAACGTGATCGCGATGCAGGATCTACCCATCAGGAACGACGTGAGAGTCACTTGAGCTTCGGTGCAGCGCTTGTTAGTTGCATGATTATTTGTGTGTCCAGGAAGGAAAACTACCATTGAGGGCGAAATATAGTTGAAATTCAAGGTACAGGAAAATGCGCCCTCAGGAGTTTTAGTAAAAACTAATATTTTCTTTTACTGAAATCAGTACTCGGAGAACTACGTGCCTACGAAGTTTCAATATTATCCGTTTGCTTTTTCTGCTGGTGCAACATTTTTTAAGTCTAAGCAGCCATTAGCTGTGTCCTGAGGGTATGCACAACAAAACCTGACTTTTTTCTGACCTTACCATCACCTCAGTTATCAGTGTACCAAGTTTCGGTATTCTATTTTTGTCCGATTCGGTAGGACGGAAAACAATTATTTAAAAACGTCCCCCCCCCCCCCCCAAACAAAATATGCCCCCAGGACATGCAACCGAAACTTGACATTTTTTCTGAACTAGTCTCAGTGGGCATATCCATGTCAAAATTCAACTTTCCATGTTGATTCCTTTGACTGAAGGAAATAACCCGGCTGGCCCGCATTCTGGAGAGTGCAATCCCTCCGGAGCAAGCTGGTTTCAGACCCGGCCGCAGTTGATGTGATCAAGTGTTAGCACTTACGTCACGCATCGAAGCCGGGTACCAACACAAGAGAAAGACCGCCGCTGCATTTACATACCTCACAGCGACCTACGACACTGTCTGGAGGGATGGTCTCCTCTTGAAATTGAGCAACCTTGTTAGATGTGCCCCAACGATGGGCCTCAAGAAAGCGATGCTCACCGACCGAAGTTCCGCGTGCACCTCGGCAATAAAACCAGCCGCCAACGCATGCTACAAAATGGTCTCCCTCCGGGCTCCGTACTAGCACCTGCCCTGTTCAACCTGTACATCAATGACATGCCCGGGACCACGTCCCGCAAATTTGCGTATGCCGACGACCTAGCGCTGGCAACGCAAGGTAGCACACTCGAGGAAACGGAAGCGAATCTAAATAACGACCTAAATAAGATGGAAGATTACTTCCGTCAATGGCGTCTCTGTCGCCAACCCGCAATAAACCGCAGTTACAGCATTCCACCTCCAAAACTCCGCCGCCAACAGAACGCTGAAGACACAGTTCTGTGGTGAAAGCGTCCAGCACGATTTAAACACCCGCTACCTGGGAATAAAACTGGATAGGAGCCTGACGTTTCAGCAACACCTGAAGAAACTAAAAAATTAGCTAGCCTCGAGGGTCAACCTAATGCAGCGCCTCGCTAGCACTACATGGGGATCCGACGCACGTACCCTCCGAACCGCAACACTCGCTTTGGTCTACTCGACCGCCGAGTACTGCGCTCCCGTGTGGGCCCGCAGCGCTCACACAGACGCAATCGACCCACAGCTGAACGCTGCTCTTCGAGTGGTAACCAGATGCCTCAAGTCGACTCCGCTCCCATGGCTCCCAGTGCTCGCGCACATCTCCCGTGCCGAAATCCAGCGAGACAGCGCCTGTGCGCGAGTACAACAAGATTATTGCCAACCCGTCCCTCCCGATTCTTCGCTACATCGATGAGACCATCCCGTCCCGCTTAAAATCAAGACGTCCTTTCTGGACTGCCGCCAGAATCATGCACGATTTGGGGTCGTGCACGGAAGAACGCTGGCGAGAAGCCTGGTCTCGCGTGTACGTGAAAAATGAGAACCTCATCGACGATCCATCAGCTGAGGTACCAGAGGTCACACTCCCACGCCGCGAATGGGTGATCTTGAATCGCATCCGGACTCTTCATGGTCTATCCGGACACCTCATGCACAAGTGGCGTATTAAACAATCGCCAACGTGCGAATGAGGCACTCCAATCCAAACTATGGAGCACATCATCAACTAGTGCCCATTGTACTCATTCCCGGCAGCATCAAGCATCACTAAAAGTTCTTGACTGGATTTCAATGATTAACATCAATTTCTAATAGTCGCTATACCCATACGAAAGAAGAAGACTGAAGCAAATATAGAGGGTGGACCAAAAAAAAAACAAAGCTATTATTTTTGGTAAGCTCTCAATCTGATTATATGCAACCGATTTCAATCACATTTAGCATACACATAGGGTGACTCAATTAGGGTTTCTGTCCCAAGTTGCAAATAAAAATTCTAAAAACTGAGATTTGCATTCAATTTACTTTTCATCACCAAATAAATAAGTTTTCATTTCTTCTTTCAGCTTAAAAATTCTCACAACTGGCAAAAACAAACAAGCAAACAAACAAAAGAAGCACATATGGTGGAGAAGCGTGTTGTAATTGGGATTCTAAGTAAAACTTCATATTATCCCCAGATATCCCATACTGATGAGTCAGACACGCCCTGAACGGAATTCCCTTCTCATAGAAGGAATGATTAATATTTTCAACTTTCCCGTTTAACTCTTCAGCCGCATAAAGTGACTTTCCAAATTGAATAATCCTGCCTCCAGCTTTCGAGCCAGAGTTTTCTGTCAACTCCATCCCCTTTCTATTACTTCTTGTTCCAGGTCCCATAGATCATGCTTTTAATTTTAGCCATCTACCAATGCGATTGCGACGCGGGAAAATAATGCAATCTTCGAATAACACTCCCGCTCGTCAGCTTGTTCATAAGCGCTTTCGAAGGATTGAAATTTTGAGGGATGGATCCCGTCGAGAATACTGCGGTGATTGACTTTGAGGTACCCGTGTGAGGGCAAGTGGCGACGAACTGACGAATTGCCTGTATTTCATGGTGGTCACTTAAAATCCCTGGATTCATGGAAGCAGGTGGGGAGGCACTGCAATGAGCAACGTCAGTGATTCCTTGCAAGTGCCTGGGCAACTTTCGTCTCTTCATTCATCCGAGAGATGGCGAGACGAGAGCAAATCCACCATTTTCTGTGAAAGTGGCCTCCTTTCCCTTTCGCGAGGCCGATTTGCAAATTTCACTTCTCAAATACACACCCTCGGATGATAAGGAAGGGTTTCGTCGAAACCCCAAGTTCATCTCCGAAGGATGATGAACTTGGGGATGAAGGATGATGAAGTTCCTGTAGAGCTGTCACACACACACACAAACATACCATTGTCGTTTGGTCTAACTAGCGGTCAGAATCGTGCACGCAATATGTTTAACCTCCAGAACTCCGGAGGTTAAACTCTGGTCCTCCGGTCTTTTGGTTTGAAAATTTTTCTTAATTTATTTTTGAAAAACTCGGGAATTTCACCCTCCCATCCCCCAAGTACACTCCATCAATATTACATTTTTCCAGAAGTTCCCACACCGAGTTCTATCTATGTCCTGAATTTGAACTTCCTATTGCTCATCGCTCCGCAGAAGCGTTGTAGTATTCTGAAGAACATATCCCAAAAGGAGATTTATAGAAGAAAGAATTCTACTCCAGAGCTAGGCGTCTCTCTGAATGAAACATTTATTAAAGTTAATTTATTAATAAACTTCGGTCATTCAACGTCAGATCGACCAGGGATGTTGGTCGATTTCATTGAAATTTGGTGCAGAGGCAGCGTTTCGCCCAAAAACATGAAATCCAAAATATTTTTCCTCACTAAAGGTTTGTCCATGTCGAGGTCGCAACATATGGATCTATTGTACGAAGTAGCTAATCAGGCCAGATTTTCTTCTACAACATATTACCTCTTTGCCGAAAGGTTAAATTAGGATTCGATTTATAGGTCTCATGTAGCTCATTTTAAGCTCATATTTCTGCATACTCATTATGTACGAAAAATCGTGCGGTGATATATAGGGCGGGAACGGTTGATAACAGGCTGAGCTGAATTGCCGGCCATCGGGGATTCATGCGATCACGAGTCGCACTGCTGCTCACTCCATATCCTACGTCCTCAGTGATGTGGGATGTGATAGGATGTATAGTGGAGAATCACATGCGAATTGTATGCTTCCCTTTGTGGGAAACAGCATGTGATGAGAGGAGAGGGGGGGATGGGGATAACGCAATGCGCTTAATGGTTGGATGCTATTTACTTTGCGATATCATATAATAGACAACACTCGTGTCCCATGGCGGGATCCATTCCGCGGCTGGCAAAATTTCAATAGACTCAGGGTTAAGTTTTAATTAGCAATGAGAGAAAATGCAGTTAGTGAAGATTTAACGTTCGAACTTCAAAGAGCCACGCTTTGAATAATTAATTAATTGGAGATGCGTTACGTCATGAGGGAACCCTTAACTGGATGTATGCACATTCTCAGCGAGTTCCACCTCGTAGCGTTCAAGTGAGACACGTAGTTCACATTTCGAACACTCGAGCGCTGGATAAAGTATGATTTTGAGCCCTGCACGGGATGCGAATCAACTCTATTGGATCGACCCAACCCGAGGATCGGGCGGGCAGCTTGGTCCGCAATTACGTTTCATGTTTGGTGCAGGCGAATACGCTATCAGAGGGTCTTCTTCTCCAGCCGCTTACAGCTATTGGCGGACCGTTGCGACCTATGAGAGCACTGAATGTGACGTCAAGTGATTGCTGGAAGCGTCAGCAAAGTCAGCAGAGCCTAGAATAAGAACAAACCCAGGGCCCCCCATTTCTGAAGCTTAGAGTCCTGAGCGAGATGTGGGTTGGCCCGATCGGCCCGACACGATTCAAGGGTGGGGTCGGGTAGGACTACGTTTCGAATCGGGCCAATCAAATTGAATTCGAAAAAAAGGCCTCTTGTCGGACAGACAGACAAACTGACGGAGGATATCGGTTATTATTATACAGATAGATCGCACTCGCGTGCACGGGACCCGCTTCGGGTGTAACAAAATGTCAACAGAAATAAAGAATTCCGAGTTGGGATGACATCCGAAGTGGATTATCCCCGCCCAGGCCATTGCGCCGCAGGCATGCGCTCTGTACTCCAGTCAGATTTTCTTAGGTCCTTCTGGTCTCATATTCGCTGTTCCGGTGAGACCTTCCATCGCACTGGTACCGTTCGTGGACCTAAATAGTTTTTTTTCCCAGTTCGATTTCAAAGGCCAAAGAGTGGGATTGTGAAAGTATTTTTGGGATTGATGGGTCAGTTCGGTTAGCAAAAGGGTTGCGACCTTCGGCACTAATAACACTTCATCCCCCAAATTAGCTGACTTTCTCGCCTTTTCGGCCAAACATAGAAAGACTGAGGTTCGCTCGATCAGTGTTAATCTTGAATTATCTAAGGTTAGTTGCTTTGGTTCATGGTGAGAAACCCAAACCACTTATGGAAATGTCTGAGTGTCTGGCATCTAGGTCATTGAGTTAATCTCTGGGGGATTAGAGGAGATAAGGCTTTCTGTTCCAACGCAAACGGGCGCTCTCGCCCTCCTTTCAACGAGACGACCCCACACATTGAACGTGCGCTAGCACGCTACTCCATGCTCCACCACCTAAGAACGCACATTCCTTATCATTAAAATTACTACTTCTTTTCTGGTATTTCTCAACTAGAATGTGCTCCAACACAACCTGCTCATCAAGAGTTTGCGATAGATGTATTACATGTGCAATTCGACGGGTGGTCCATTTCAGTACTCTTTCCCTTAAGGGTAAGAGAAATTCAATTAGCAATCGTAAAGGGAGTCGTTGGGGTCCAAGAGACTGCATAGTCCGATCGAAGCGAGAGCACTAAAGAAGTAGCATAGGGGGAAAAACTAATTAACTTTTCAATTAATTAATTTAAATTAATACCATGATAATTAATGAGACTACTCTCACCTTCATACCATCTCTCCTTCATGATTAGGTGATTCGGTTAACCGCCTTGCATATGTAACGTTAGATGTGGAATGTCGAGTTATTAAAAAGTAAGGAAAGCAGGTGAGATAATCGTTTCCCCGTGATGCAGCCGGTATTTAAACATTCCGATTAAAAAGAAACTACTGGAATTCACGAGAGGAAGATTCTGAAGATAGATATACATTTTTGGGTTTTTATGCTGTATTCTGGGAAAACTGGAATGAAGGCGAATTGGAAGGTTTTCCTGCAGTTCCCTCGGTGTTATCTGTGCATGAATTCTTTGGGCTTCATCACGGAGGGATGGAGCATGAAGCTCGTGATCGAGAGGGTGTGAAGTAAGGGCTGGTCGGTGAAAAAAGCTGCATAATCTTGGCTAGTGTTAACAGTCGCACTTAGCCACCCAAATGAATTTCAAGGAAATTCCTAGAGTGGCGAAAGAGGTTTCTTGTCGAGTCACGGCGTTTTGGTAAAAATTTAGAGTTGAAATAAAGTATGGCACTGATATTTCGCATGAAACGAAATGAATATTTGCTTCCTGAGCGAATCACTTTCGCGATCGAACGGAGGCATGCAAAAATTTCCCCATCAATCTCTGTCCGTTCGGGATTAGGGGCGTGAAGTGCTTCAGGGATAGGAATCAACTGCGCCTAGGTGATGTATTCTTACTTTCCTTTCGCCTTTTGTGTTGAGTTCATGGCTTTACGGCGTTATTTATACATTGATGGCTGAGGAGCATTACAAGTAGATATGTAGCAATGTGAAAACCAATGTTTAATCGCTTTTCCTTCCTTCAATCTCTTTTCGGGAAACACTAACGTAAGGCCTAGGCCTAACCATCTGACTGCCTTCAGGTCACGCCAAGGAATAACATTTTCTTTTCAAAAGAAACTCATTACTCGACCTACGGCGCCATTTAGCCCTATGAGGGTGAATCCGTGGTCTTGGAGACATCTCGTTGAGGACGAGCAACGTTAGGCCAATCGCTGGTCTATTCAGACGATCATGAACCATTTCATTGGGACTTGGAACGTTAAGCCTACCTGTAGTTCCTCGAACCATCTTGAATGGGTCTGAGGAGAGAATGCCTTCAGGAAACATGCAATCCGTGGTACTATGTCTTCCTGTTAATTCAGGGATGTCCGGATAAGATACCAACATTTCCCATCGCATCGATCCATACCTGCTAACCAGCTCAGCTCGATTCATGTATTCAGAACAAAAATTTATCATACATAAAAAATGTAAGATACAGACTCTGGTACGAAGGTTGAAATAGTATTGAATCTGTCACAATTTCGGCANTCACCTTCATACCATCTCTCCTTCATGATTAGGTGATTCGGTTAACCGCCTTGCATATGTAACGTTAGATGTGGAATGTCGAGTTATTAAAAAGTAAGGAAAGCAGGTGAGATAATCGTTTCCCCGTCATGCAGCCGGTATTTAAACATTCCGCTTAAAAAGAAACTACTGGAATTCACGAGAGGAAGATTCTGAAGATAGATATACATTTTTGGTTTTTATGCTGTATTCTGGGAAAACTGGAATGAAGGCGAAATGGAAGGTTTTCCTGCAGTTCCCTCGGTGTTATCAGTGCATGAATTCTTTGGGCTTCATCACGGAGGGATGGAGCATGAAGCTCGTGATCGAGAGGGTATGAAGTAAGGGCAGGTCGATGAAAAAAGCTGCATAATATTGGCTAGTGTTAACAGTCGCACTTAGCCACCCAAATGAATTTCAAGGAAATTCCTAGAGTGGCGAAAGAGGTTTCTTGTCGAGTCACGGCGTTTTGGTAAAAAATTTAGAGTTGAAATAAAGTATGGCACTGATATTTCGCATGAAACGAAATGAATATTTGCTTCCTGAGCGAATCACTTTCGCGATCGAACGGAGGCATGCAAAAATTTCTCCATCAATCTCTGTCCGTTCGGGATTAGGGGTGTGAAGTGCTTCAAGGATAGGAGTCAACTGCGCCTAGGTGATGTATTATTACTTTCCTTTCGCATTTTGTGTTGAGTTTATGGCTTTACGGCGTTATTTATACATTGATGGCTGAGGAGCATTACAAGTAGATATGTAGCAATGTGAAAACCAATGTTTAATCGCTTTTCCTTCCTTCAATCTCTTTTCGGGACACACTAACGTAAGGCCTAGGCCTAACCATCTGACTGCCTTCAGGTCACGCCAAGGAATAACATTTTCTTTTCAAAAGAAACTCATTACTCGACCTACGGCGCCATTTAGCCCTATGAGGGTGAATCCGTGGTCTTGGAGATATCTCGTTGAGGACGAGCAACGTTAGGCCAATCGCTGGTCTATTCAGACGTTCATGAACCATTTCATTGGGACTTGGAACGTTAAGCCTACCTGTAGTTCCTCGAACCATCTTGAATGGGTCTGAGGAGAGAATGCCTTCAGGAAACATGCAATCCGTGGTACTATGTCTTCCTGTTAATTCAGGGATGTCCGGATAAGATACCAACATTTCCCATCGCATCGATCCATAACTGCTAACCAGCTCAGCTCAAATCATGTATTCAGCACAAAAATTTCTCATACATAAAAAATGTAAGATACAGACGCTGGTACAAAGGTTGAAATAGTATTGAATCTGTCACAATTTCGGCATTGTATACAGCAATACTGGGTGGCGGTACCGGAGCAAGCACTCTAAGCCTAATTGAACGACAGCTAACTTAATTTTTTTAATGATGAAGCTGCTGGAATAGTGAAACTAGAAGAGATACAAATTGCGAATTTTCATCATTCTTTTATGAAGGTGAGATTTGTCCATAACCATGTTTTACTTCAATGTATGAAGACATGTCAGAAGGCGTCCTCCGTTGCGCAATATGAAGATAAGCAGATGAGTACACATTTGGATTTAACGTGATAACGTTAAAGCAGTAGTGCTGAGTGCCTTTTCATCGCGCTGCATCACCGTGGACATTACTCATCCTGCAAAAATGAACACCAGCCAGAAAAAGGCATTGTTCATGCTGCAGCAGGAGAAGATCACTCGGGTGTTTCCGGAATGGAAGACCGAAACTCGTATTCTTCCACCTGACGTGAATTTGAAAAACTGGGTGGATGACGCCTGGGACAAGGACAAAAACACGACGCAGTCCCTAGCGCGGATTATCTACCGTTTCGGGAAAGACTCGCAGCAACCGATGTATGTAACATGTGGTATAGGGTTTGAGCTGAGACGGCGATATCTCCATGGAGGATCGAAAAGATTTCTCTCTGGTGAGCACCATCTGTTGGTCATTCATCGGCGTTGGGGAATCATGACGATTCGAGTGATCGAGGCCAAAGAGGATAACCTGAAGCGCCAAGTGGAAAAAGCGAGGCTGCACCTCAATATGGCAAGTGAACATTTGAAAGAGGCTATGGAGGAATATAATTTGCAGTTGGAAACCTTGGACCATACCATGAAAAGCGGCTTCGATGAAGAAGAGCTTCATCAAGTGTCCTTCCCTGTCCACCATCGCATAATGGCTGTTTGTGGAGTGACCAGGGATGTATTCATCGCTTCGGGTGCATCACCGCATGCCAAAACCCTCTTCCGAGAGGATTGGAAGAATTCAGATGCCTTTAAAAGTTGGTGGGATGAAAACATCTCTGTTTCTCATACTCCTTCTGGAGCAGCTCTTCCTCCAGAACCACATCTGCTTCCTCCGGAAATCTATCTCCAATTACTTGCTATGTGAGCAAATAATTACGTCTGCCACTTATTGCAACAAGGGACATAATGTGAAGATTACTTTTGCTTGGAAAAAGAAAGCAAGTGAAAGCTAATCTCATTTAAATGCATAGGCATACCACGTATATGGCGTACTAGCGAGTTTGTTTGCCCTTCGGGCAAACAAACTCGCTATGGTTGCGCCTGCGGCGCTCCATTACCTTGGTTAGTGATTACTTCATTCATTTTTTTGCGAAATAGGAAACATATTTAAATACTCCCCATTGAAATATGTAACATATGGAAACGAATATCATGATTTTTATCAACATCATTACTTCTATTATTGCAAGTGTGTCTAATTTGAAATCTTTTCATGTGGCCCATTTTGTAAGGGTGGAGAATACATTTTGAAATACCTCCCTCCTATAATCTACGCTAAGAAGACAGATTTCAAAAGTAGGATTTTTCCTTTACTCAGCAATCAAACAGGTACTTCTGAGGGAAGTTTAAATTATTTGTCTTTGTTTCGCTGGATAAAAAAAAATTCAGGAAAATGGGACTTCAAAAAAGTGCCCTGATGGGTTTTAACGAACATTTTATTTCTTCTGAAAAATGTAGACTCAGGGAACTCCATGCCACGCAGTTTCAGCCTTTTTTTTCCTCCTTTTGCTGGCGGAAAAAAAATGTATTTGGAAAAGCCACACACCCAGAAGCTGTGGTCTGATGAGATGCGCTTCAAAAGTTGCATTTTTCCTTAATTCAACCTCACGTCCGTTATGCGTGCGTTGGCTGTTACTTTTATATTTCTGCCCGGTTCGCTAGGATATGAAAAATTATTTAAAAGCATGAAATCCCCAAGAAATACCCCCCCCCCAAATAAAAATTCCAACATATTGGAAATTTGACATTTTTCCTGAGCTCAGTCCTTCAGCAGTCACGATCTTGCCAGGTTTTAGCTTTGGGGGGAGAAGTTTTTTTAAATATATAGAGTGACTGATGAGGATGTCATCGAGAGGCGTGACAGGATGTCTTGCGATCGTGGTTTATTGGTACCAACTCTGACTGGTAATCGGGAGGTTTGGGTTCAATTCTCAGGCAGTCCATGTTTTTTTTGCTTCTCTTTCCTTCCATGTCCCGTTGATTGAATAAAACGGAGAGACATGGAAAGCTGAAATGTGGCATGGACTTGGCTACCGACAATATGAGTTCAGGAAAAATTGCAACATTTTAGATCCATGCCCTGGAGCAAATTTTGGGGCCGACGTTTTCAAGTATTTTTTTGTCCTGGCGTATTGATCTATTGTGGAAATATGCATGGAGAAAAATTCAGACTTTGGAAGGAAATACCCAGGAGGCACAAATTTGAAAGGGAGATGTTTTCACATAATTTCCATTTTTTCTTAAACCGATGGACATAGAAAGGGGAAACTTTCATGAATGTGACTACTGAGAGAAGGAGTTAAAGGAAATTGTTAAGTCTAGACACATCCCCTAGGGAATATTCAGGAAAAATCAACTTCAATGAAATGCTAGCTATTCATAATTTACAGTATTTTCAGCATTTGGTGACTACTCGTGAATTAGGGAAGTCGTTCAGAGGCTATTAGGAGCAAATAAAAAAAAATTGTATTCTCAATGTTGTTTTTACGTGGAGTTATCCACATCATATCACCAGAAAATAGGTTCTACGAATCGACGCGAGATGGCACATAACCGCCAATTGGATCCCATTCAGAGAACCAACTGGAACTCCTGGGTTCGGTGGTGTAGTAGTAGCATCTCTTAATGGCAATCAGAAGGTCCGTGATCAATTCCTGGCCATTCTTAAGCATTCTTTTGGTTGTTTTTGCCTTCCATGTCCCAGTACTCATTCACCCAACATAATATTAATTTTGCTTGAGTAAAACGGAGAGACATGGAAAGCTGAAACTTGGCATCGACGTGCCTACCGAGACGCTGAGTTCAGGAAAAACGAAAAATGTTAGATTCATGCCCTGGGGGCATGTTTTTGTGAGTCGACGTTTTCAAGGATTTTTTTTACCTGGCTTATTGAGCTAGTGTGGAAATATGAGACTTGGTACATATCTACCTATTGGGATGCTGCAGAAAACTTCAGACTTTAGAAGTAAATGCCCTGGGGGCACAGATTTGAAAGTGAGATGCTTTCATATATATTGTTTTGGTATTATTTAAACTGATGAACAAAGAAAGGTTGAACTTTGCATGAATGTGACTACCGAGACAAGGATTTAAAGAAAAATGTCAGGTCTTGATACATCCCCTCGGGGAATTTTTTCGAGGGGCAATGTTTAAAAAAAATGTTGTTGCGAATTGGACAGAAATGGAAAGGTGAAATTTGGCACACGTATAAGTCACATGATATTATTGAGTTGATGAAGAATTCAGCTTTCATGGTGCAGCCTCTTCGGGCATAGGTTTTGGGTGGGTCGGCTTTTCCAAACATGTTTTTTCACCAGCGAAAAATGCAAACGTATAATATTAAAACTTTGTGGGCAAGTAGTTCACCGGGCAGACTTAGAAAAGTAGCTAGCGCACGCATCACTGACGTGATGCTAATTTCAGGAAAAATTAAAGTTTTTTATACGTCTCCTCAGAGCACAGCTTTAGGGTGGGGTAGCTTTTCGAATTTTTTCCGCCAGCAAAAAGGGGAAACGTATAATTCTGAAACTATGTGGCATGGAGTTCCCTGAGTCTATATTTCAAAAGGAAAAAAAATTCGTAAAACCATTCACGGCACTTTTTTCAGTTCCATTTTCTTGATTGGTTTTTTGATCCAACGAAACAGAGATANCTGAAACTATGTGGCATGGAGTTCCCTGAGTCTATATTTCAAAAGGAAAAAAAATTCGTAAAACCATTCACGGCACTTTTTTCAGTTCCATTTTCTTGATTGGTTTTTTGATCCAACGAAACAGAGATACAAAATTTACATTTCCCTCAGAAGTACCTGTTTGATGACTGAGTAGAGGAAATATCCTAATTTTGAAATATGTCTCCTTAGCGTAGATTATTGTAGGGAAGCATTTCTAAATGTATTCTCCAGCCTTGCAAGAAGGGACACAATAAAATATTTCAAGGTAGGCATATATATTATCATGGAGGTAATGATTTTATATGAAAATCAAGACTTTCGCCTCCCTGTCACGCATTTCAATGGGGAAATACTTTAAATACGTGTTTCCCATTTCGCAAAAAAATGAATGAATTAATCACTATCCAAGGTAATAGAGCGCCGAAGGCTCGACCATTGCGAGTTTTTTTGCCCGAAAGGCCAACAAATTCGCTAGTATATATATATTTTGGAAATTTGACTTTAAATTTGAGCTCAGTACGTCAGCGGTCAATTTTTGGGAAAGTTTCAACTCTTCATGTGTTTCCGTTTAATTGACATACAGAGAACTATTAGAAAATATGTTTTTATGAATTAATGTAGGGCAATACACAATGCGGATTTTTTCTTTCCCTACAGATTCGTCGGACGAGTTCGGGGAACACTATCTATTCCCCCTGGTGCGGCGAATGGGTTGAATTGCTTGCGGATGACTTCCGATCAGTCGAAAGCAATCGACAACATTCGACCTGGCGAAGTCGGCGTGATCGTCGGGGCAGCTGGGACTGGGAAGACCTTAATACTCCAGGAGAAAATCCGGAGAATAGTGGAGGATTGGCTTACGTCCCATTCCCCCGAGAACGGGATGAACGAAAAGATTCTTCTGGTTTGCAACAGTCCTGGTCTTGCTATACATCTGATGGGAACTCTTCCTGACATCATATTCAAGTCGGCTATGGAAGTAATCTCTAAGCGTGGAATGAAGAATTCAGAGACGGAAAACAGATTCCGTAAGATGCTTTTGGACAATATCCATATCTCGACTTTTGACAATCTTGTCAAAAGGAATAAAA